>JADBJO010029318.1:0-19190 GCA_016801955.1 Conus betulinus
GTGTATGTGTATGTCTTTCTATTGTAGGCGTGTACGCATGTGCGTGTGTGTGCATTTATGTGTTCATGTGTATGCGTGTATGTACGCACGTGTGTGGGTGTGGACGTGAACATGCACGCATGTGTATATGTGTGTGGTAAGGAGCGAGCGAACGTACGCGCACACGTTTGTATGTATGTCTGTCTGTGTGTGTGTGTGTGTGTGTGCGCGCGCGCGCACGTGTGGGAGTAAAAAAGGATGATAAAAGGAAGTTTTAAAACCCAACAGATCTGTTTCGAGCCAGCGCTCCTGCACGTATTGTTCGTTTTTTGGGGGTTGTTTACAGTTCAGGGTGCGTTTGCTGACAACGATTTCCATTTGTGCCTGCAGTTGTTTACTATTTCTACTTTAGTGTTTAGGGTTGCTAAGTATGGTTTGCATAGTATTAACCATTTTTCTGTTGAACATAGGTTGCATCTTTTTGAAATGTGTGTTGTATGGTGATGCCCTTTTTATGATTTTCCAGGATATGTTATAGTTTTTATTTTTTTGTCTTTGAGTCTCCAAATATATTTGCTCAGTTCTGTTTGTTTTTTTGTATTTTTCTTTGTTGAATGACTGTTTATGGTTTGCGTATCTGGTTTTGAAGTGATTTTCAGTGATCCCTATGTATGTTTCTTTTTCATTTTCTGATGTCACAGTGGCTTGGTATACAATGTTGTTATAGAGGCATTTGTTGCTTAAGGGACACTGTTCTTTTTTAGCACAATTGCAGGATTTTTCCTTTCTTCACCCTTCTTTGCTGTGTTGCTTTTCATTTTGTTGGATGAATCAATTATATTTTTTAAGGTTAGGCATGCATGAATATGATAGTTTAATGGTGTTCTTGTGAATATTTTGGACAATTTGTGTTCTTTGGGAAGGATGCTGTCAAAATTTTGAAAAAAAATTCTTTTCCTACGTTTGTTTTTTTTTACTCGTCCATCATATGGAGGGTTGTACCATGTGATTTTCCTTTTCCTTTTTTTTTTTTGTTTTTGTTCATGTTGTTATCTGGGTTGTATTGTAGTTTGTAGCTGTAACCACTTTTTTGCAATGCCTCTTGGTATTCTGCTGCTGCATTGTTGAATACTCTTTCATTATGTGACAGATTAGATAATCTCTTGTTTATGCCATTGGGTATGGTTTTTAGTATAGATGGTGGGTGGTTGCTATTGATGTTTACATAAATGGGTGTGTCATTAGGTTTCTTGTATGGTTATATATGTGGTTGTTGAGGTCAAGTGTTATGTCTAAGTAGTTCACTACTTTTTTGTTTGCTTCAATGGTGATTTTTAAGTTATGGTTTTGGAAAATTTTGCATAGTTCTTTTTTCTTGTTTTCAATGGTTCTTGGATTGTTGTTTAGCGCGGCGAGGCCGTCGTCGTCTCTGTACAGTCCGACTTGTTTTCCGAGTTGCTTTTGGATGTTGGATAGTATAAAACAGTCCGACTAGTTCACATGTTTCGGCACCGTCATACGATCCCATGGTCACATCAAATGTTGAGTTTTTTATTTGTTTTCTTGATCCATGTATCATTTCTGCTGTAGAGTAAAGTTTTTCTTGGTGTGAAAAATTTCCATTTCTGACCCTGTTATGTCTGTGTGTTTATTAGCAAATTTCAGAGCTTTAGTGAGTAGCTCTTCGTCTATGGATGGGTAGAAGTCTACTATGTCGAATGTGATGAATACTGTGTTCTTGTTGTTGTAAGGTTTTTGAACCATTGGATAACTTCATATATGTGTTCTTCCAGAGGTTGTATTCAGTGTTTGATTTTATTTTTTTTTTGTGGCTTTTTCTAAGATTTTCTTACTTATTTTGCCCAGTTCAGATTTAGATGGGTTTATTAGTCTACATGTTGGTTGTTGTGGAAATTGGGTTTTATGGTCTTTAAGGGTTATGAAGGCTTTCTTTTATTGCAGTTGTTTCCACCCTGTCACCTAGATCCATGTGGTGTACGAGTTCTTTTTTTTTTTTCCGGATGTTGTTGTGTATGGTTTTATCAGCTTTTTTTTGTAGTTTTTCTGAAATGTTTTTATCAAGAAGTTGTGAGTACTCGTTTGGTTCCATTTTGTAGTAATTACTGGTTTTGTCAGCCTTCACGAATATTTTTTTATCATTTTGTATTTGTTTTATTTCATTTTTTAATGATGTTTGGAAATCGTTGTTTGATTTTTTTAATTCTATGTTGGCTATCATTCTTTTCATTTTATCCTCAAAAGATTTCATTTCATCTATGGCTGGTGGAGATCGCCATGATTTGAAGTCATATGTGTTTTTGTCCTCTTTTTTTGCATTCAGATTCAGGAAGAAAAATGCTTTCCATCTCATGTTTCGTACGAATTTTTCAGTTTGTTCTATTAATCTTTTTTAGTAGAACTGCGGGTTGGAAAATGGTATATTTTTTTGTCGATTGTCTAAATTAATTTCCTCCATTTTGAAATTCACCAGGCCACAGTGCTCAACATAAGGAGCTATTATCAAAAATATTTCTAAAACGCCTAATAAAAATCTGAAAGTGCTCAACCCCTTGGGGAGCAACATCTGTTAAAAAAGGATGATAAAAGGAAGTTTTAAAACCCAACAGATCTGTTTCGAGCCAGCGCTCTCGTCAGGATGGTTTTGGGGCGCCTACTGCCGGTGTTATATGGCCTGATGTCACTGTTTGCACGTGCGGGTTGGCTGCACGTATTGTTTCGTTTTTTGGGGGTTGTTTACAGTTCAGGGTGCGTTTGCTGCTGACAATTTCCATTTGTGCCTGCAGTTGTTTACTATTTCTACTTTAGTGTTTAGGGTTGCTAAGTATGGTTTGCATAGTATTAACCATTTTTCTGTTGAACATAGGTTGCATCTTTTTGAAATGTTGTTGTATGGTGATGCCCTTTTTATGATTTTCCAGGATATGTTATAGTTTTTTTTTTTTGTCTTTGAGTCTCCAAATATATTTGCTCAGTTCTGTTTGTTTTTTTGTATTTTTCTTTGTTGAATGACTGTTTATGGTTTGCGTATCTGGTTTTGAAGTGATTTTCAGTGATCCCTATGTATGTTTTCTTTTTTCATTTTCTGATGTCACAGTGGCTTGGTATATACAATGTTGTTATAGAGGCATTTGTTGCTTAAGGGACACTGTTCTTTTTTAGCACAATTGCAGGATTTCCTTTCTTTCACCCTTCTTTGCTGTGTTGCTTTTCATTTTGTTGGATGAATCAATTATGTTTTTAAGGTTAGGCATGCATGAATATGATAGTTTTAATGGTGTTCTTGTTGAATATTTTGGACAATTTGTGTTCTTTTGGGAAAGGATGCTGTCAAAATTTTGAAAAATTCTTTTCCTACGTTTGTTTTTACTCGTCCATCATATGGAGGGTTTACCATGTGATTTTCCTTTTCCTGCTTTTTTTTGTTTTTGTTCATGTTGTTATCTGGGTTGTATTGTAGTTTGTAGCTGTAACCACTTTTTTGCAATGCCTCTTGGTATCTCTGCTGCTGCATTGTTGAATACTCTTTCATTATGTGACAGATTCGATAATCTCTTGTTTATGCCATTGGGTATGGTTTTTTTTAGTATAGATGGTGGGTGGTTGCTATTGATGTTTACATAAATGGGTGTGTCATTAGGTTTAGGTTTCTTGTATGGTTTATATATGTGGTTGTTGAGGTCAAGTGTTATGTCTAAGTAGTTCACTACTTTTTTTGTTTGCTTCAATGGTGATTTTTAAGTTATGGTTTTGGAAAATTTTGCATAGTTTCTTTTTTCTTGTTTTCAATGGGTTCTTGGATTGTTGTTTAGCGCGGCGAGGCCGTCGTCTCTGTACAATCCGACTATTGCAAAAAAGTTTCCTTGACCTCCAGCATGTCCAGGGCAGTACATCCATATGAGTGTCTCCAATAGAAGGCTGCGCATGAGTTCATTCCAAGCAGGACTTCCCATTCCACTTTTCTTTTTCTCAAGTAAGTTCATAGAGTCAGTCAGTATCATAGCTTGTTGAGTCTGAAACTGGATTGTGCATGTAAGCCAGTGGAGAGATTGTGTCACTGCTTTTACCTCCATTGTTAGACTTGAAGTTGTTAAACTGTGCGCACCATTGTCTTCCTGGACAGTTGGGCCATGTTGCTTCACTGTGTATCCCCAGTCTGACATACCTTTGGTGACAGAATCGTCAGTGTATATCAAAATATGTTCTTTTGTGCAAAGGTCTTCTACCGGCATCTGAATTTCTGCGTTGGTTTTGCCTTCTGACCATTCTCCACAATGTCTTCCAAGTTCTGAAGCGATGGCAGTTTGGTAGAGGTGCTTCAAGTGGTCTTGATATTTCTCTCATTCCTCGGTTTCTTTGAGTTCTGCTAACTAGCACACAAGCAGTATACTGCCTTCTGCCTGTCCCATTCCCTAGCCTAGTGACTTTTGTTTCCTTGACAGCCATATGAAGTGGGTTTGGGGGCTTTCAAGTAAAGCAGACAATGAAGCAGACATGCATAAATACACCCGTGAAATGCTTTGAAAAACACATTAATGGCACAGGATAACCAAATGCAATTTGCGTAGAGTTCAGTCATAGTCGATAATAGGCTGAATATAAGAGTAAAAAAATAGCTTTCTTGCATGCAAATTTAAGAAGTTCTTAATCCTTTCTAGAAGATGCAGTTTTTTTTCTTCCAACATTTCTAGATTTTAAAAAAAGCTCTAAGCGTTTTGACCAAGTTACATTATTATCTATGGGTATTCCTAAGCCTTTGTAACCGGATACTTCATCGATTGTTTCCTTAGAAATGCAAAGTACTGGTAGATTTTGACTTAGAGTTTTGACGTTTCTGTCTTTGTAGTTATCATCATGAATTTAGTTTTTTTTTGAGGATGGAGAGTCATGTGATTAAATCGTGTCTATTTAACCAAAAGATTGATGTTTTTCTTTGATGTCATTGCAAAGCTGTTGGGCGTCACAATTATTTGTGTCTAAAGTTGTATCAGCAGCAAACATTTTTTTTCTGTTTATATTCAGTACAATTCCAGATCATTGGTGTAAAATAAAAGCAATAGTGGACCTAATACTGACCCTTGTGGGGACTCCAAATTTGTTGGGAAGAAAATTGGTTTTGTTTGTGTTTACGGACACAATTTGTTGTCTGTTGGAGAGAAAAGATGAAATCAGTTTCAGTGTTTTGTATGATAGCTTATAAAAAGTTAGTTTTTCTGAGTAAAAAGTTCATGATTTATAACGTCGAAAGCTTTTGTTAAATCTACAAAAAGAATTCCTAAAATTGTTTGCATTTCATGTTTAAGAGCCGTCTATCTATTAGTTTAGTTAGCACTGTGCGGCACGGATGATTTTTTTTTAACCCTGATTGATTTGGGTGGGTGAAATCATATTTTACTGCATGGCAATGGAGACACTTATTAAAGTGGCGTTCTAATTGCTTAGAAAGAACAGACAAAATCAAAATAGGTCTATCATTTGATGAATCAGTAGTGTTTCCTGATTTATATATTGGTATAATTTTTGCTTTTTCTGTTAAAGTATCTGGAAAGGATTGTTTATCTATACAGAGATTGTAAATGTAAGTTTACATTTCTGTGATAACGGATACATAGAGCTTTAGAATTTTACCATCTATACCGTCAATTCCACAGTGGCTGTCTGTTTTAATCGCCTAAGTGACACGAAAACAGAATGAACATCCGAAGGCTGATGTCAAAATCTGAATGGATATTTTTCCCCTGCAGCATTTTTGAAATTCTTCTAGGTCATTATCATTTGATTTATCATCATGAATGATTTGATCTGCTACTGTTGTAAAATGTTGATCTAGTTTACTGGCAGACATATCATTGGTTTTATTTGAAGCAGAGGAAAGATGCTTATTTATTAATCCAGGGATAGCTTTCCATATGGACTTGCTGTCTGATCTTTCTTTTTACTGATTAAGTTAAAAAAAATATTTCTTTTTCTCTGCTCTAATGAGAGAGGTTACTTTTAATCTTTGCCTTTTACATTCTTCCCGTGGGCCATTTTTAAGAGGTACTCTGTTTGGTAAATAGCGTTCTGTATCTCTTTTGTAAGACAGAGAGGTTTTATCCGATGTTTGACTCTTTTGGTTTGGAGCGGGGCATGTGTGTTTATATACACTATAGAAGATAGAGTACCAAAATTCTAGAACCTGATTGGGTTGTGTATTTTGATACACTTCATTTACAGGTGAATTTAAAAGGTCTGAGATGTATTTGTCTGTATCAAGTTTTGAAAAGTTTCTAAAGGTAATCGTCGTTTTATGGTTTAACCTTGGAATTTTGATACCCTTCTTTGACGAAGTACAACAAATTGGGAAGTGATCACAAGTGGAGAGAGAGAGAGAGAGAGAGAGAGAGAGAGAGAGAGAGAGAGAGAGAGAGAGAGAGAGAGAGAGAGAGAGTATTATATTTTTGGTAAGAAAAGATATCATAATATACGCAAAAAAAACGATGGCTTTGAATCTGATCATAATAGTCTTTTATCATGTGAAACAGGCGTGTAAGAAATGAATTCTCTTGTTTTCGAAACGGTAAATATCTCTGCTGTAAATATAGAGTATCCTTTTGTAATATGGACTTTATAATATCAAGCACTGGTAACATTGGTGTGTTACCCGTAAATCAACACAGGTTAGGCAGTACCAGCATCCTTGTTTCCCAAGCCAAATGAAGCCCATGAGGAGAGTCCTGATGCGATCTTAAAGGCTAAGGAGTCAATACTAGCTTATGTAAATATGTCTTTGAAGCTTGAAAAAAAGCCTCTTGGCCTACAACAGAAATTGAACAAACTACTCTTGAAGTACCATGGACAAGATTAGATCCCCGGTTAATCAGAAGTATGCCAAAAGTGCATGTATAACTGTAATTTTTTTCTTAGCCTTTTCTAAAAAGCAATTGATATGTTTACTAAAAAAGAAAGTTAATAGTGGAAGATAATATCCAGAAATGTAACTTGCTTGTTTGGGTATGTCAAAGTATTGTCAATCCTTTTTGCGACAGGTTCTCTGCCCTCAAACGCAGTAGTTTTTCTTTGCAAGAAGACAATTGTTTGTTCTGGTTTCAAAAAGCAGGAAGAAAAAAGAAACTGGCATGAAGTAGGAAGAAAGAAATATGAGAACAGAGGAATGTGGGTATAGTGGGTCGGAAAAGAAGACGCACGGGCAGCGCAGAGCATGCAAGCACGTGCTCTACGGTGGCTACACGCTCTCCACGACCTGACCCAGCTGGGGTGACCGTCCCCTACAGATTCGGCAGTGAACTCAAACTAGTGAGACTTTCTCCTTCATGATTGTGTCACGGAAAGTGACAGAAAAAAGACACTGCTGTGGTTTCCATGTCAATGAAAGAGAGCCGCGTATTGTCATTACACAACGATTGGAAAGATGACTGTAAAGCTTTAATTGCAATACATTTGTCTCTCTCACTCACTCACTCTCTGTCTGTCTGTCTGTCTGTCTGTCTCTCTCTCTCTCTCTCTGATACAAATAATCTCATACACACAACGCACGCACGCGCACGCGCGCACACGGACCCATACATATGCGCACATACATACAGGCACGCGCACGCGAGTATGCGCGCGCGCGTACACACACACACACACACACACACACACACACACACACACACACACACACACACACACACACACACACACACCACACATCTGAATAATCTATTGTTTTCGATCACGAAGCCATGAAAAAATGCATAAGAGAAGCGCTAACGGTGTATTCATGCATCGTCACATATTTCTTCTTCTTCTTCTTCTTCTTCTTCTTCTTCTTCTTCTCGAACACTCTAGCTGGGAATGCCAGCTCCCCTGACGAATGCTTCCATGCGCTGTAGGTCCCCAAGGGCACTGTCGAGCTTCACACATTTCAGCTCAACGATTTGTTCGTGATATTCTTTCTTCGAAAATCACTAGTTTTTCTGACACAATTCTTGCAAATCATATGGTATTTTGTTCATTCTAGCTGGATAGAATTGCTATGAGATCTTTTCTCTGTGCAGCTGGCTCCCTAAAAAGTTAGCATTTACCGCGAATGTCTCCGTAAACAGGGCAATCAAAAACAAAGTGTACTTCGTCTTCACACTGTGTTTCCTTCTACATACATGGGGCATGCTTTATTGTCTGATGCTTGGAACCATCTTTTGTTTGCATTGAGACCCAGTGTTCTAGTTATAAATTTTGTTAAGTTATATTAATTTTGTGCCATTTATTTGTAACATGTAGTTATATTAATTTTGTGCCATTTATTTGTAACAATCATGAAATATTCTTCCGTTTCCAAAGTACTGTTAAACGAGAGAAACCATTCATGTTAGTCGTTTTCATCCATGCTGGAATGCTAGTTTTGTCTGGAAGAACAAATTAAACGATCCCTAAATTTAGATAAAAACTGTGCAGTATTGCCTACTCCCTGCAAAAGCCAAACGATACCAAAACCATATTCTGTGAGTAGTTTCTTTACACGAGACACCCAATTAAATTTTCCTATATCGTGTCGTAGCAAAAGCATTTTATACGCTTGACTGCAGAGTCTGGTCGTAGGTAAATGAACTAATCTTAGCCAGTATTTAACTGATTTGACATAAGTGTGTAAACAGAGGATATCAATCACTTTCACCATAAACTATTGTATTTGGTGCATGTAACGGCACATGCATAATACGCTTTACTGAGTAAGTGTCGACTTTTCCAATGTGGACGTTGTCCAATAGGCCCCACACCTACCATGTGTATGTCAGAATTGGTGGTAACTGGGTGTCGAACAATTTCCAAAACAAAATCCAGTCATCTAAATTCAGTGTTCTTATTTCTTAAAATATCAATGACCCCCCTCTCTTTCCTTTCCTACACATTCCCAACCATCATCTACTTAAGCTTAATTTCGTAGTGAAAAACATCCCTGCATATTTATTACTATTTGTCATTTTAACTTCTGATCTGCCGTAGAACCATCTTTCACATTGTGGTTAATGTCCACCATTTCTAAAAACCATTTCTTAGTTTTACATAAATTTACTGTCAGCTGCAATCTATCAGATACCTTTTTCAAAGCGTCCAAGTGATTCTGCAAACCAACAGGTGTATCCGCAAGGAAAACAACATTATCAGCAAACAACATAAGAAACATCTCTGTTGCCCCTGATAACATTTGGGTCCCATGCTCCCCATTCTCTGAACATTAACTGCAAGCTCGTTCATAAAAAAGCACATAACTGGAGGTTGAGGAGACATCCTTGTTTTACACCACGTGAACAATTGAAATCATCAGAATAAATGCCTTTTTCACGAACACATGCAAGGACAGAATCATACATCCCTCGCACAGCAGCATACAACTTTCCATTTACACCACTTTTCCTTAAAACATTCCACAAGACATTTCTGTTCACAGAATCAAAAGCATTCTAGAAATCAACAAAGGCAACATACAATGTTGTCTTTTTTTTTAACAGATATTTCTGGATTAAAGCATTCAATGTAAATATGTGGTCTAGTGTGCTGTATCCAGATCGAAATCCAGCTTGTTCTTCTATAATTTTCTCCTCTCTTTTTGCGCATGCAGTTAATCTTATATTAAGAATATGTATAAATTTTGCTTAAAACTCTTCACAGTGCAACGCCTTGCAGTTTATCTTATTGTTATTATCTCCTTTTTGTAAAGACAGATTATCATTGATTTTGACCATGCCCTGGAAAGTTTCCCTTATCGAACAGCGAGTTGAACAGAGTTACTATAAAATCAACAGCAACAGAGTTGGCACATTGAACATTTCACAAACAACCTTATTCGGACCAGCGCTTTTGCCACATTTCATATGATTTATGCTGTTTAATACTTTATCTCTTGTTATCACATTGTTAAATAATGGTTCTTCTGTACATAGATCTTCATTGTCTACTTCTATATTTGAGTCTCTGGAATCGTTGTTAAAGTCATGGAATACTTTAAAAAAAAGTGATCACACCACTGCTGTGAGGTAATTTCGTTGTAGATGGCTGGTTTTATACTAATCGATCTAATTGTTGACCGGAATAGTTTGGAGTCATGAACTGATTTTCTTAGCTTGTCTTATCGTTTCTCATCGAATTTTTTTTTTCTACTCTCTTTTCATTGTTGTATTTTCTTTTCTTCCTTGACATAAATTGTTCTTTTTTCAGTTTACTTAATTTAGTTCTTTGATATTGTTTCAAGCATCTTTTGACAGTTCTTTTCTTTTTTTCCACACTCGCTGTCAAACCAGTCATCACTTCTCTCTTCTTTCCCCCCACAGATCTCACCATACAGTTAGCAACACTACATAAAGCATTCATAAACAAAGCTAAGCATGAGTTAACATCAACGTTAAGGAATTGTATGGCTCTGTCGGTACACTGTCGGTGCACATTCTTCAGACCGTAATTATAACGCGCTTCTCTTCGCAAACACTGGACGTTCTTCCTTCTTATCAATGCTACCAATTTTCCATTTTTTTTTTTTTCAGTGGCAGATGCCAAGAGAACAAACAATCCCCACTTTCATACTGCAATGTTTGAGCAAGTCTTGAGATTCAATAAAATAGTCAATAACACAGCTACCACTCGGCGACACAAAGATGACTTCTTTTGAAGTGTCCACATACGTTCACTTCACAATTTTAAGATTAGATATGAAACATGAATCCAAGAGAGATTTGTCAAACTTAAATCCTTAGAACGTCGCGCCAAAGTATTTTTTTTTTACATTTTGCGTTCATATTTTCTACTAATGTTAGAGTCACACTCATCATCAAAATCATCATCATCATCATCATATCATCATCATCATCATCATCGTTGTCGTCGTCGTCGTCGTCGTAATCATCATCATCATCATTATCATCGTCAGCAACATCAACTACATCATCATCAACATCATCATTATCTGTATTAACAGTAGCAACAGCTGCTGCAGCATTATCATCATCATCATCACCATCATCATCACATCATCATCATCATCATCATTATACACACCAATAACAACATCATTATCATCATCCCGACGAGAGAGAGAGAGAGAGAGAGAGAGAGAGAGAGAGAGAGAGAGAGAGAGAGAGAGAGAGAGAGAGAGAGACAGACAGAGAGACAGACAGACAGAGAGAGAGAGAGAGAGAGAGAGAGAGAGAGAGAGAGAGAGAGAGTCCCTCTTTCCCTAATTCTGTTTACTTGCGTCTGTGTATCCCTGATGCGTGTGCCAGTGGTGTACCATCCCAGTAGGTTGTTCCCAGATCTGTTAACATTTAGTTCGGTTTTGAGAAACAAAGCCGCAGAAATTGTGAAAAAAAAAATTCCATGTGCATGTATCCTTATTATACATACTAGTGGTCACAATAACGACAACAAAAGGAAAAAACTGCAACAACAACAGCAACAACAACAACAACAACAACAACAAAAACACCCTTACCCTCGTTCACATAATCTCTTCCACTTCCGATCTTCGAAATAAGTACACACGTGCGCACGCGTAAAACACACACACACACACACACACACACACACACACACACACACACACACACACACACACACACTCACACACACACACACACACACACACACACACAAGCACGCGCGCGCGCGCGCGCGCGCGCGCACACACACACACACACACACACACACACACACACACACACACACACACACACACACATACACTTTGAATAATTTGCAGAAAGCTATGGTTTGTGGGGTTAACGTTTCTTTAGTTAACATGGAAGTTTGAAATCTAAAGGTGTGCAGAGACAGACAAATACTGACATCTTATGATGAATTATCTCCCAGTATCCTCAAAATGCCGCCTCCATAAGAACGTGTCCCTTGTAAGAGATTCTCTTGAAAGTAGAACATTTTGTAAAGGCTTCAAAATGGAACTGATCTCTCAGAGACTGCTTCCATGACATTTGACTTTCCTTCAGACCTTTTAAGATACTCAAGCATAGAGTCATAAATTCATATTCATATTGATCTTTTACTACTTATTTCTTTATGGCACTTGCTGCCCTGGTGCCAAAGTTTCTCCCTTCACTGGCCACCTTGGAAGGCTGTTGGGTTGTGACTTTACCCCATAGTGCTGACAGTACAACTGACCCTACCAAAGACCATGGGTGGGTCAACACGAGTCGGCGGTATTCTGGCCACGAGTTCGACTAAGGAGACGAAATTCGACACCAGACACTGTAACCAGTGGTTCTGCTTACAAGACGGAGAACTCGTTTGTCCAAGTGAACTGTAAGTGAAAGGTTTGACATCGACACTTAACTGTTCTCTTTTTTTTCTTAGATGTTATGAAAGTAGATTTTCCGTTTTATTAGCTGAATTCGACTCAAGTCTGTAATATTACTTTTTCCGTAAGGTTAAAAACAAAGAAGAGAAAAAAAAAAAAAGACCTGCTGTTAAAATTATGACATTTGCTGTATCTTCTGATTAACTTCGGTTCCATTTCATTTTGCTTCGAGCCCTGCCTATCTCAGAGACGATTCGTTCTTCTGGTTTTGTTTTGTCCATTGCTTGTGCCACCTGTGAAACTACCACCTCTTGAAACTGGGCTATGGCATCAACTGACGTTTATGATCCCGTATCCTTGTGTGTGTGTGTGTGTGTGTGTGTGTGTGTGTGTGTGTGTGTGTGTGTGTGTCTCTCTCTCTCTCTCTCTCTCTCTCTCTCTCTCTCTCTCTCTCTCTCTCTCTCTCTCTCTCTCTCAATTGATCGATCGATCTCTCTGTCTTTCGAATCATTTACGCATTAATGATTGCATGTTAATTTAATTGATTCTCTACTTTCAGACTTTGCTGTACAATGTTGATGTAAATAATTTTTGAGATTCCCCTGCACTTCCCGACATTATTTAACGCATGTGAGTATTTGATGACATTTCCAGATATTCCTGACATTATTCATTACAGCAAAATTGGACGGATAAAGAGATCTGTGTTAAAAAAAATCAATTCATGATTAGATCAACATGGGATTCCAACCATTTCATCAACTTCGCTTCGTTGGACTTGGTCAGTTTTTCCACCAGTGTGTTGAACGTGTACATGAAAGGATTGACTGAAGAGTTTAATGGTAACACAAAAATAGCTAGGGCCACGTTTACTTCTGCAGGAATGGGAGTATCAGCAAGTGCCAAAATCCCACAGATTCCAATAGGAAACCAGCACATGAAATCTGTTACTGCGACAGTGATCAGCCGTTGAGCTATGGCTATGTCCCTTGTCATTTTTGTCGTGTTGGTTTTCAGCGCATTGGCCTGTACAGACCAGTAGATGACAGCCTGACCAACAGAGATGAATAAAAACAGAATGAAATTGAGGACAATGAAGACACTGAAAGCGTAAACTTTACCTTTAAAGTCATACGTCATGACTGTCAGTGGAATACATATACTTGTCTGGCTATAAAACTCCCAGTGTGACGTCACTGGAAGCAATGGCAGCAAGGCTAAAACCAACCAATGATCAAAAATCAACAGACAAGCCACTGCTGCTGACTTTCTCTCAAATCGAACTGTGCTGAATGGAAAGTGAAGGACGATGAAACGATCCAGAGTGATAATCCAGATGGTCAGAGCTGACACTTCACTGGACAGCAGAGACAGAACTCCAGCCACCTTACAGACTACACTGCTTTTCCATGTGTCATCGTAATGAAGGTATCTGCCACGGAAGATCTCATCAGCTACCCCAATGATCGCAACGTAGACACCCATCAGAAAGTCGGCTAGCGCAAGATGGGTGACAAACAAGCTAAAAACCCGCTTGATGAAGTATGACTTCTCTTAAACAGACGTGCACCAAAGCAAAAGACATTACAGCCACAGACAGACAGGCGATCAGCCACAGAAACACTCGGTATGTCCACGACTGTAATAAATCATTACACGATGAAATTTCTACGTTTGGAGCATAGCAAGATGACTCATGAAATCTATAGGGAAGTATTTCATTACAACAGAACTTAAAATTTTCGGTGACTATTACTTCTAAATAAGATAGGTCTTTAAAGATATCAAGTGGAAACATTTTTATGGGGCTACCGTCCATGTACAGTTCAGTCAACCGCTGTGTGAACTGAAATCCATTTGCACTGATAGTGTGAATAGACGTAAAATTTAAGTGTAGTTGTTGAAGCCCTGGGAAAGGTGACAGGAAAACTGTTTCCAATACTGCCAGAGAGGTGTGTGCGACAGATCTAGCATTGTGAGTGTGTGTGGTGTTGTCTATCAGTTGTGAGATCATTGGACAGTGAGGTCAAGGGGTTATTGGACAGGGATAAGTTTTGAAGATTCTCTAAGCCAAAGAAACATGTCACATTGATCTGTCTGAAGTTATTGCTACTGAGATCAAGAATCCTTAATTCAACATATTCCGTTTAAGTAAAAGCGCCATTGAGCACTTGGCCAGGATCAAAAGAAAAAGGCGATCATGATTATCCACGTCCGATAGTGTCATACCTGAACCTGTTGCATCCAAGTAACGGAGCTGAGGGAAAAGTGCTGTGGAAAAAGGCTGAGAGCACAGAAATGTGTGACCTTGACACAGACAGTCAACAGGACAGGTCAAACCACACAACATCTCATCATCACGCAGTGGACAGTGAGGCCAGTCATCACACAGGTTGTCACTGTGTACACAGATTTGTTGACACTCTGCACCTGAAAAATCCTGGGACACGTTAGGTCTTCACATCCTTCTTCATCCTGGTGGTCAATACAGTCGTACATCCCATTGCATCGTGTGTACACAGGCAGGCAGTCATTGAACTCACCAGGACAACGATAGTGGCTGTCAGGACAAGGCTCTGTGGAATTCATTGGAATGGATGTAAACTTTCTGATGCCATCAAAATCGATGAGGACAGGGGATGATAAACGTGGATTCGACCTTTATGTCTTTTAATACTCTACAATTCTTCTCGTCTGATTCGTCATGACAATGGGATGTTTGATCACACACACTCTTATAAGACATACACTGACCACTCGTGCATGTAAACGTGTTGCCACACAGAGGATACTTACAAACAGACTCGTCACTCTGGTCACGACAATCAGGTAGAAAATCACACACCAGGGAGTAGGATAGTGTAGTTATTCCATCACGGCATATGAATGTGGGTGATAATGTGGTATGGTGGTCCCAGACGTAATCTTTGTGCATGTCTGACAGTTGATCTGAAAAACTACATGGTGTGGACTCTTCCCTGCACACGTCATACTGATTAGAACCACACATTCGAGAGAGGCATATGTCCAGTGACCAGTGAGGCACTTTGTCAAAGATAATTTTCCCATGAACCCAGCCTCCATATTTGTCATTAAAAGTGGCTTCAGCTGATAGGAGTAATGCTCGGTTTGGTTTGGTCTGAATTCACAAACTAAGCCAGAGAACCGCTTTTTGTATATGCAGTCTTCCCATTTTAGACCTGCTTCAACCTTGTGGGTAAAAAGCTGAATATGTTCTGTAACATTTTTTATGACCAGAATGTATTAACGATTTAATTATTAAAGGAGTCATGAGGGTCATTTGGAAATAAGAAACATCAACAGAATGAAAGAGAACAGAAACGTTTTCGCAGAATCTGATGTCTGTACATAGTTGGTGATGAAATATCATTAGAGTGAAAGCCAGCCCACAGTCGACTTAGTCTTAATGCATGCATCTTAGTTAAGGCTTTAAGTGAGCCAAACCAGTCCCTTACACATATTGGAAAATGCATCCTGCCCCCAGTGAAGCACAGTAGTCATCACCTATTGCTATCACATCACGGTCATTACAATGGGACGGATTCAAGCTCTTAACAAATTTGTAGCAACTGTTACACAATGCCACTAACCCCTGACACTGAGGATTGCTGAAGGGGCAGTGTTCTGTTTCATCTCGTCCATCTTCACACTCTGGCTGATGGTTACAGGCCACGTGGTGATGGAAGCTGGCATAGTGATCCACAGAACAGTTCCACAAACCACTGACTAAATTCTGAGGCGCCTTGGTCTTAGGAATGAAAGAATAAACAAGTCGAAAACAAGGTGTTTTTCTTTTGATACAATTATTGCGTTTTGGGCAGTTCAATAGTTATTTTATAAGCTTGAATCACACACATGAAGTCGGACGTGTAGTCCGTCTTTCTGCTCCACACAACATGTGTTAGTATTCTAAAGTGACCAGCTGAATGCTCCAAGGAATGGCGAAACAGCACAACATCTACAGAATACCTGGCAGTTTCTATGAAGTTCACCACGACCACATTTTGTGCCGCGACAGTTAGATTCCTGTGTAGAATAGACTGATCAGAGGAGCTTGCGTTTGGTCCCACAGTGATGTAACCAGATGATGGTGACGTCATAAACTAGCACCAGATCATCTGGCATTCTGTGCTCTTGCACAAATTTACAAATGGCAAAATTGTAAATCATAATCTATTGACAAATGATCAAGGTAATTTTCTCATGGTTTCTTGTTTGTTTTGTATAATAATATTTTAGAATTGAAAAACCTCTGTCACGCATGCACTCATGTACGCTCGCAGATACACTCACACAACCTCACATATGCACCCCCCCCCCCCCCCCAGCAGTGCACACACACACACACACACACACACACACACACACACACACACACACACACACACACACACACACCACTGCTAAAAATGATAGACATTTTGAACCATGCACTGTACTTCATATGAAAGCCTGTTTGTTTTAAGATGAAGTGGGATGAATGTAGGGGCCAGGACATAGTGGGGATTGGGAGGAAACATCATATCAAAAGAGGAAGTCTGCACATAGTTGACTTCTTGTCATCCATTCATGATTTTGCACACACTTTCATTAATAGACAACTTTATTCCCATTTCATAAGTTGATTTACTGAATTTAAAAACTTTATCCACAACAAAGTTGTGTTCTGATGGCAATGGCAATCTTCTTTACGTAAGAGAATCATTCACCGGCTCTTTTTTCCTTTCTTTTTTTTCTTTCTTTCTTTTTTTCTTTCTGATGATAACTCCAATCGGTAACATGGGCAGGAATGCAAGTTGCAGTCTGCTACACATTCCTTCAAATTGAAGAAACAAGCAATCCACCAAACATTTCTTTCAAATAACATTACGAAACGTGACAGCATCGGCCCTCATGGCAACATTCAGGCTGATTAAGGAATATGCTGACCAGCATTTGCCCACAAATGGGTCGATTTTGATGTGATTCTTGCTCCTACAATAATTTCTGGAATATGCATATTTGCCAGAGATGGAACAATTCTGGCATATTATGGCATACTCATCAAAGATATGTCAGTATTTTTTGCGGGTTCCGGGGCACTTCTGACATAGCCATCAAAATGCCAGTTATTATTTATCTGTACTATGGCTGAGTACTTGCAAAGCCAGAAAATAAGTAAAACATGCAGATTGAAGGTTCAGGAGCGTCAATTACCGTAGTGGGAGAACAGACAAGGGAAAAACACTAACCAGGAGCAAAGAGATCCACAAGAAATACAGATCTAGAGAAACGGACTCAAAGAAACAAGTGACCAGTCGATATTCCCTAGACTTGTGTATCCCCTAGGCCTGTAATGGTACACAGAACTGAAGAAATAATGTATTGTGAATAGAAGTATTCATAATTATGTATTTCCTCACTTCTATGCGCCATTCCCCCTCCCATCTTTCCATGGGCAGAATACTCCCGAGCATATGGTACCCACCAGGTGTTTTGTTTACAACAGGCCTATTACTTCCATGTCTGTGCTTAAAATCTGTGTTACTTTCAGGTCTGTTTTCACTCCCTCACCCTCCTCTCCCACCTCTATGTCCCCCTTTTCTGTTCCCCTTTTCTTCATTGTTGTCAAGCATTGAATGGCTTTCAATAGGTCAGCTGCCCAAGTCAAGGATAAAGATCAAATTGTCCCAAATCGAGTGTCACTACCCACATCAAGCATAAATATCTAGCTGTCAATTTTGGAACAACAGACCTGTGTCCAGTTTTTTTTGCCCGATGAACCAGACTGAATCACAATGTATTGTCCTCTCCTGAGTGGTTTTGAAGGTTGAGTGACTCAAAACAAGTTGTAAGTGACCCAGACATATGTTAACAGTCAAGTGATCTATATTTTCAGCGTCTGTACATGGCCAGTTTCCTTGAATGGGGATGACTGTCAGATGGTGAAGAAAAACTGTATATCGGCGAGAAGAGGAGCTCCTTACACGCTGGCTTGAAATAATGGTTTCAGTGGTGTGTGCAGGTCCATACAAGCAGGTGAGATCATTGGGCGCAGATTGACCATAAACAGTGACTGACATGGTTTTTTGTGCCAGACGTGGCTGAAAACCATTAAAACAAGGTGCTGATTTCACTTGGAAGTTTTTGGTCGTTTACAGGAGCAGCTGGTCCGGTGTCCAATGTTCGATGCTCAGATGAACCTCTGGATCATTTGTGACAAGTACCAAGAGTTCCAAAACCTGCTTCGATAGTCCACCGTATTGCTTTCCTGTAACTTACTCATCAAAAGTCAGATCAATAATAAGAAAGGTAGAGGGGCCAAATCAGACTCAAAAATAATTATAACAACGTATTCCTTATGTAGTCCCAAGTGATGACAATATAAACTAAGCAATAAAGATTAAATCCCAATCTACGTACCATTGACACATGTCAAATAACCATACAAACGAGAATTTGTCCTGAAAATGAAATGTTTGGGTATAATTAACCTCAGCACATGGTACGACAATCATCTCCTCCCATGAGACTTGGCCGATAGACAGCTCCAGCCTGTGCGGTAATTCTTTAGTTTTTGCAACCATGCCCTGTGTGGAGATTCCTTACTTGGTTGTTTGAAACTAAAGGACACCACAAGCAGAGAGCAGACTACCAAGCAGGCTACACTAACACTTATCACAAAGGATCACCAGATTAATGAGTATATGCATTAAGCCGACGTTGACCAAAGACATCGAATGTCCGTAATTTCATTGCATTCAGACGAAGACAAGGTCGAGTATTGTCGTTTTGTGTATCTGTGCAAGTACCGCCATTGTCTCGCTTACACTGGTCTGGCCTCCGTACACTTACAGTGTTGGAACATGTAGGCTACACGGTGACTGTTTGTATTAATCTCTCTTTT
>JADBJO010029319.1:8026-10526 GCA_016801955.1 Conus betulinus
GGAGAGAGGAGAGAGATGAGAGAGAGGTGCCATATTGAAGGTGAAAAGAAGTACGAAATGGACTGATTTATTCTGAATGAGTGGCATTAGGAGGGGAAAGTGAATCGAATAGTTTCTCGCAGAGGCTGGAGTCCCTCGTATCTGGAAACGAGGAGCGAAACCTACTGCCATATTCTAAGTCTAGAGACACATAAAATAAAATAAAAGATTTACCATGACTTATTGCGCACGGGCTATTGCGCACCAGGACTGATGACCATAGTGCCGGTGCCGCTAGCCTTTTTTGGGGTCCATCCTGGCCTGTCTTATAGCTGTAGCGGCCGTGTGGTTGCCCTGAACTTTGATCACGAGGTCGCGATACTCACTTCTTTTTTTTTTCCCGTCCCGCGTTCTCTCCCCCCCCTTCGACCTCCACGCGGACATAAGCCTACCTCCTTTCTCCCCCTATATTGTTAATATTAATTTCGCCCGCCCCCTTTTTCAAAAAGACATCCCCCGGCTTAAAGAATCATTAGGCCGAAGTATTCACTTCTCCCTTGCTCCTATATGTGTTTGTCTGTGTACGTAAGTACGTACGTATTTAAGTACGTATATACATGTATGCATGTACGTATGCATTGTATGTGTATGTATGTGTACGTGTGTATGCATGTATGTATGTGTCTGTCGGTCTGTTGTATGTATGTATGTATGTATGTATGTAGTATGTATGTATGTATGTATGTATGCATGCATGCAGCATGCATGCATGCATGCATGCATGTATGTATGTATGTATGTATTATGCATGTATGTATGTACGTATATATATATATATATATATATATATATATTATATATATATATATATATATATATGTATGTATGTATGTATGTATGTATGAATGAATGTATGTATGTATGTATGTATATAAAGAAATGCGCGAACAGATTGTTAGCTACTCTGATCTTTTCGTCGTTTTTAGCCCAGTCTGATTAATATTTAGCGTCCTGCGATTCTTGAGAGAGAGAGAGAGAGAGAGAGAGAGAGAGAGAGAGAGAGAGAGAGAGAGAGAGAGAGAGAGAGAGAGAGAGAGAGAGAGACTTTTGACACTTTGACACTTTAATGTCATTGACGTACAGTCCTAATGACATAGGTGATGCGTCATTTTCATTTTTTTTAACAACACAAAAAGAATGACCAGCCTTCTGGTTCAGTAATGTGCAAACGAACAAACAAAGTTACTAAACATGAAACAAAAAGTATAACGAAAACCATCTTTGAGAGAGAGAGAGAGAGAGAGAGAGAGAGAGAGAGAGAGAGAGAGACAGAGACAGAGACAGACAGAGAATGCTAATGTGAGACGATTTATTGAATGGAATGCCATTATCAATGCATCACCAATGTTTATCCGTTGATATTTCAAAATCTGTTGATGAAGACAAAGCTATTGTTCTTATCTTAAATCCTTATATAAAAAAAAAAACACATCAATACGAGTACGTTTGACAGGGTTGGTACATGTTGACGACAATATGATAATAGATCTCTGGATGTACGCGGATTTTTTAAAGAGCTTTGGTGGAATATACAAACATCTTACGTCTTCAAAAATGGACTACACAGCAGGAAATTAATGTAATCGTTTCTGGTTTATTTACATAATGCCCCACAAGAAGCCAGATTTTGTATGATTTTTGTAACGATTAGAATCAATTGAAATTTCTGAAATTCGAAAAAACGAAATCTGGTCATGATAAATTCCAGGTGACTATTATCGTGTATGAAACCCCTCACTGCCCCTCGTATACCAGCTGTTCTCCATCAAACGCTGTTTAAACACTACAAAAATAACTCACTCCTTCGACATCTTGGTTCAGCCAAAGCAGAATCAATCCCTTAAGTAAAAAAAGGCACTTTCTAACTTTTGTAACCCAGTTGCAAAGTGAGGCGACTGCAGGCGGAAATCTAAAAACATTTTGAATATTAATGTTAGCCCACCGCCCCCCCCAAAAAAAACGTGGACAAACGAATCACAAGACAAAACACGACGCGTAAGTAAGTTTGCTGTGGGCATCCAATTTACGGAGCATAACTAATAGCTTTTTTTTTTATTTTTTTTTTTTTAGCAGTGTCTCTATGTATCTCTGCATTATCTTTAACAATTACGGATACAATTAACATTTGAATCCATGGTGATTGGGTACTGTTCATTTCCTCATAGATTAAATGATAGAATGTATGTCTGTCTGTCTACGCAGAAATACTTCTCCAAATTATAAAGGCGAACCTTCTCTTATTGTTCAGTTGCAGTATATAATCCTCAAATTTCTTAACCATATTCCATGATAGGCTGTAGCTCGGTATCAACAATTTTAGAAGCAGAGTGAATCATTTGTTATCGTACGTATATAAAGTTCCTTATAATAACTAATTTTTTTTTTTACAGAAAAAAACCATATTTGCTTGTTCTCATCGGTAAATCTTTGCATGCAGGGGCGAAACTAGCCTAAAGGAAAT
>JADBJO010029319.1:13026-19190 GCA_016801955.1 Conus betulinus
GGAAAAGAAAAAGGAAACTAAAGAAAAGAGAGAAGAAAAGAAAGAAAGAAGAAGAAGGAGAAGAAGAAAGAAAGCAAACAGAAAAGAAAGAAAGAAAGGAAAGAGAGAAGAGAAAGGAAAGAAAGAAGAAAGAAAAAGAAAGAAGAAATTGACAAGCTGTTGTGGGAAAAGAAAGAAAGAAAGGCAAGAACGAGAAAAGAAGAAGGAAAGAAAGAAAACGAAAAAAGACAAAGAAAGTGAGAAAGAGAAAGAAGATAAAAAAGAAAAGAAAGAAAAGGAAAGGGAGAGTCTTAGGAAAGAAAAGGGAAAAAGAAAAAGAAAACAAATGAAAGGAAGAAAAAAAAAAAGACCAAAAAGAATAAGAAAAAGAAAAAAGAAAAAAGAAAAAAGAAATCTTGAGAAAAAATGCGAAAAAGTGGAAAGAGTGACAGAACGATAAAGAAAGAACAAAAGAGGGGAGGGAAGCGGGAATGGAAGGAAAGGGGGGAGGGAGCGGGGGGAACCGGACAAACTGAGAAATTAGTGGGAAGAGGGAGGGTCGGCATGCGTGGGGGGAGGGAGGGGAGGGAGGGAGGAAGGGAGAAGGGAAGGAAGTGAGCGGGAAAAGCGGGCAAACGGAATATTTCATGCATGTTCTTTTCGGAAAAAAAACACAACAACAAAACAAAAAAAAAAAAAATGTCTAAACGCCGCAATGCCGGAGGGAAAAGAAAAAGGTGACGGGACATCTCTTGCGCATTTGCACCTATTGCCTGTTTGATAACGTTTGCCTTTTTTTTTTTTTTAACAAAACATTGCTGGCTGGCGTGTTTCGTTCATTCTTTGATACGAATCCGCAAACTGTTTTATATTTCCCGGGATAATGTGAAGATAATGCGTCCTGGAGAGCGTTGCGCGTGTCAGGGTTAACATGACCTCACGTCATTTCCTGTTTCCCATCCACTCTGTGTCCTGGTTCTTTTTGGGGATGTGCTTTATATTCGTTTTTTGGTTTTTTGTTTGTTTGTTTTCCTCATCATTTTGTTTTCTTGTTCCGTTGTGCATTTCTTCTCTTTGGTCTCCTCTTTCTTCCGTTTATTATTATTTCTTTTTGGCTTGTTTGTTTCTTGCTTTCTTTCATTTTTGTTTTTCTTCATTCTTCAGATCTTTTTCTTCTCTTTCTTGCTTTCCTACATTTTTCCCGTTCCTCTCTCTTGTTTTTTTTTTTTTCCGACTTTTCTCTTTCTTTCTGCCTTTTTTTTCTTTCATGACGTTCTTCCTTTTTTATTTTCCTTTTTATTTTTTTTTTTTTTATTGCTTCCCTGATGTCATTTTTCCCTCCCCCCTTTATTTTTTTCCTGGATTCTTTCTCTTTTTTTTTTTTTTTTTTTTTTGTTCAGTGATTTTTTTGTTAATCCTTTCTTTGCTTGTTTGTGTAGCCTCCTTCCCTTTATTTGACATTTGCTTAAACACTGTTATGCACCTTTGATGCTTAGTCACGTCACATCCCCAACCTCTTGCGCGAATTTCTTGTCGCATACCGGAAATCTGGGTGGTAAAAGTATTGACCTCAATAAACAAATAATTACAAATGGACAAAGTAGGAAACAGGGCAAATTCTGATCACACCCGACACCTTCCTCCTAGCTCCCTTCCCCCCCTCTCTCTCTTTCCCTTTACAATACTGTAAATATCTAAAGCATCAAACGTAAAGCGTCAACAATTCTTTTTTAAAACAGTCACGTTCACCTTGACCCTACAAGAACAGCATCAATAAATGTCAGCACTGTAACAACTTCATTCATTATTGACAACGAGTTGGTTTTATTTGGCACCAAACAGCATGTGAAAATAGATAAAGGTGTTGATTGTGTTCTGCTCTTTGCCAAGTTTTACATTTACAAATGCAAATTACAAAATCCCCCCCACCCCCCACCCCCCGACCCGCATGTCTTTCTCACAGTATCAGGACACAGATTCAAACATGAAACGTATTTGGCTTTTCTTAATCATAGTATATTGAGGAAAACTGGTTGCCCTATTACCCTATTGTACCTTAGCTTCCTTTGTGATGTGTGAGCACCTACATGTATAGAAGTGTATAACATACCTTTTCTCATGTTATATACAATTGTGAGACCGGGACTGTTTTATATACTTTGGTAAAGGAATTTGAGTGCTTTACAATGTAATGATGTCCCTCTCCTGTCCCAATGACCCATGCCACATTAGATTCGCACTGCTTTCCCTACACCACTTGCCGGTGTTTATGTGGTGCTTATATATATATATACATGTGTGTGTTCGTGTGTGTGTGTGTGTGTGTGTGTGTGTGTGTGTGTGTGTGTGTGTGTGTGCGCGCACTCATCATAGAGGTCATCTGGTGTTATTATTAGAAAGAATGACAAGGTGAATGTCTCATATTATATCGATGTGTTTTTATTTTTTTGAGGTTATAACTATTGGAATAACTATACATAGCTCTTTATATCAACATAATGCCTATGTTAACTAGTGTTATAAATCAACTTTGCTCATAGAAATGATGATAGCATTTACTGATTCATCCACTGCTAGTTGCTAAATACTCTTATTACCAGTATTGTCGAATCCATGCTTGGCTATCAGAGTGCTGAGTCCAATGCTGTTTCTGGAATTGGTACCTTTACTTAACTATCACCTTTACTTTCATTGTTATTCCTTTCTATTGATATGTGCATATTTGTGCCTTGTATGTGTCTTGTAAAAAACGAAACATTGTTCAATTAAAAAGAAAAATCAGAAAAAAAAAAAAAAAAATAGATAAATAAAAGTTTTGATGGGATATGAGGATGTTCGTGACGGTCAACATCTCCCAAGTGCGATGTTTCCAAATTGAGGACACCGGGATTAAATTAATCCACTGGATTTCTCTTCTCATGTATGTACCATCTGAACATAATTTCGTTATCTCCACAATCGTCTTGAATAATATATCTGGTAGTTGACAACAGTCATTTGTTCATTCATTCTTACTTTCTTCCTGGCTAAGTAGATAGTGCTATTCTCTCCAATGCAATCGATTGTAGCAGAATAGTCAAGAAAGGAAAATGGGAAAAAGAAGAATTCCAGATAGCCGAATAATTAGACATACAGGAAAGAGTAGAACCCGATAGATCTTAACACTACGATAAAAATAACACGGCAGCAGTGCAGTGACATTGCAAGTGGCAGCCAGTTTTGCTGCTTTTACTTTTCTTCTTCTTCTTCTTTCTTCTTCTTCTTCTTCTTCTTCTCCTGTTCTTCCACCTGCTCCTCCGTCTGCTTTGCCTCCCCCTCCTTCCTCTCCACCTCCTCCTTCTCCTCCTCCTTCTTCTCCTCTTCCTTCTTCTCCTTCTTCTGATTGTTACTGTTATTGTTTTTGTTCCTTTTTTGCTTTTGCTGATCTGGACTTCAATATTTCACATCAAATATCGCTAGAGTTAAGCAGGATAGCAATACATGGACGATTCCAGTTTTCCCCTTTTTTCTTTTCTTTGCTTTACCTTTTGCTAACGGGTCACCAAATAGCTTCTTTGTCTCTTCCATCCCCACTCCGCATCTCTGTCTGTCTGTCTGTCTGTCTGTCTGTCTGTCTGTCTGTCTGTCTGTCTGTCTGTCTCTCTCTCTCCCCTGTTTGCATATGTATCTCTCTCTTTTTCTCTCTGTGTTCAGATAGCTTCCTACTTCTCCTCACCTTCCTCCCTCTCCCTTCTCTCTCCCACTCTTTTCCTCATATACACACTGATCTAAACGGATGCCATCTTCCCGTCCCTATACTCTCTCTCTCTCTCTCTCTCTCTCTCTCTCTCTCTCTCTCTCTCTCTCTCTCTCTCTCTCTCTCTCTCTCTCTCCTAGCGCGTGCGCGTGCGCGTTTAAATCAAATATGATAGATCCTCCAGCTTACAAACAGCACAGTATTGGGAGAAATGAAAAAAAAAAAGAGAAGAAAATGTTAATGTGCCACGCCTGTGGCTTCCTGGAAAGGATGGATGCGCACGGGACGGATGCTGCCATGGCGTGAAGCATAATCCTGCAGTGACTGCAACATAAATGAATGCCAGGGAGGTAAGCCGCTTGCACTTACTCAGTCTCTTCATCCTTTTTTTTTTTTTTTTTTTTTTTTAAATTGCGTTTTCGACTGCCTCTATCCACTACCACCCACTCACCCCTCCCCTTGCCCACTGCGCTTCCCCTCCCTATTTTTGTTGCTCTCTCTCTCTCTCTCTCTCTCTCTCTCTCTCTCTCTCCGCCCCCTCCTCTCTCTCTTTATCCACCACCACCCAACCCCTGCCCCACTCCGCTTCCCCCACTCTTCTCTCTCTATCTCTCTCCCCCCTCCGACTCTGTCTTTCTCTGTCTGTCTGTCTTTGTCTCTGTCTCTCTCTTTCTCTCTCTGTCTCTCTCCCTCTCTCTCTCTCTCTCTCTCTCTCTCTCTCTCTCTCTCTCTCTCTCTATCTGGTGCGCGAGTGCGCACACAGTCGCCGATTGCATTGATGTTTTCTCTCTCTCTCTCTCTCTCTCTCCTCTCTCTCTCTCTCTCTCTCTCTCTCTCTCTCTCTCTCTGTTAAAATAACTTCCAGCTTCTCCTCACCTTCTTCCCTCTCCCCCTACTTTCTCTCTGCCTCTTTTTCCCCCAACATCACATTGGCCTAGCGTATTCCCGTCAATAGTTAATCATTAACCAAATGCCATCTCTCTCTCTCTCTCTCTCGCTCTCGCTCTCTCTCTCTCTCTCTCTCTCTCTCTCTCTCTCTCTCTCTCTCTCTCTCTCTCTCTCTCTTGTATGCACACGTGGAAGGTCATGTTAGATAGTCATAATGTCTGTGCGACCCACTGCCTGTAATGTGCTCAAGGTAGGAGTGAAACAAAAGAGAAAAAAGAGTGAAAACGGAAAAAAAAGAAAGCAAGCAAGTAAGAAAGTTGTCATGGTGCCACACCTGCATGTGAAGCAACCATTGGATGTGTATGGGAGTGATGCCGTTGTGGCGTGAGACGATGCTAAAACGCATGCAATTAAAACGATGTTATACACCTAAGAAGCTTAGGCTTAACCCTTCTTCTTCGTGGCCCATACCAGAACCCCCCCCCCCCCCCCCCATCTCTCTCTCTCTCTTCTTGTGTGTGTGTGGTGTGTGTGTGTGTGTGTGTGTGGTGTGTGTGTGTGTGTGTGTGTGAGTGTGTGTGTGTGTGTGTGTGTGTGTGTGTGTGTGTGTGTGTGTGTGTGTGTGTGTGTGTGAGTGCGTGCGTGCGTGCGTTTGTGTGTTTGTGCGTGAGAGAGAGAGAGAGAGAGAGAGAGAGAGAGAGAGTGTTAGTTAGTTAGTTAGTTCTTCAATTTAACGTCTGTTCACTTAAAGTGATATTAGACAAAATAATACAGAAATGAGTGGATGAGAGAAATGGAAATAATGTATGCAAAATGCTAGTATAGGCCTACGTACGAATGTGTGTGTGTGTGTGTGTGTGTGTGTGTGTGTGTGTGTGTGTGTGTGTGCGCGCGCGCGCGTGCATGTGTGCATATGCGACTTTGACTATTGAAAAGAAAATACTGTTCTAAATGTAACAATTTAAAAGATAAATTACAAAGCAGAAAAAAAACAAAAAAACAAACCTGGAAATATTTACACAAACGAGCCAACTGGGCTTAACATCACGAATTCATGGGGAATCTTTTGTCGGAAGTTGGAGAGAGATGAGTTTTAAAATAGGAACAGTTAAATAGAAAATGCAGAGTATTGAAACTGTCGACTGCTCCACAAGCGCATTGTAAATTTCTGTGGAATTTTGTACGAAGAGCGTTAACTTTGAGCCTATATAAGAGAGATTCCAGTTTCCGAAATTTGTGTACATGTACATGCGTCTTTGTATACAGTTTACGAATTTGATTGGGCGAGTTAGATGGACGGGTAGATTTCTGAGTTCTTGAACAGCAACTCAGTGAAGAATCTTGTACATGTATTTTAAAGAGAACTGACTCTTTATACAGCTTATAAAAAGACTCAAAAGAAACTTTATTTAAGAGTCCATAGGCTTCGTGAAGACTCAGGGTATTTTGACATAAATTTTCAGAGTTTTGGAATCCCCACAATGTGACGGAATCCAGCAAAAGTCCACTGTTATCCCTCTAGATGTAAGGAAATGGATCAGAATTTTTAGTTCGGTGATAA
>JADBJO010029320.1:0-19190 GCA_016801955.1 Conus betulinus
TAACCGCCTTTCAGTGCACCTTTCACATGGTGGATCTTGAATAGTTTGTTTAGCTAAATTATGAAGAGATCATAGTCGTTATAAGCTTTTTAAGAGTTGAGAGTTTGTAACTTGAGGCCCCTCTTGTGTTGATCACGTTTTTTTTTTTCACATTCAGTCTGAATCGCGCCCTCCTCAACCCCCCTCCCCATGTCCTATCTCTATCCTACTCGTCACCCCCCCCCCCCCCCCCCCCCAGCGCATGACTGTGCACTGGCGGGCATGTGTGTGGCACAGTGTGTAGGGTTATCAACACTGCACTCTCTGTTCACACATACGGTCGTCACGCTTTGAAAGGTAGTTTGCAAACACTTCCCGAGGGCTGTGTGTGAAAAACACATCTTGACTAGTCACAACCTGAGCATCATTGTGTGTTTTGTATGCCACGTTAGCACTGCGTCGTTTGCTGTTATCACACGATATAGAATCGACCCCGGGCCCACTGATCATGATGATGACACGACAAAGAGCGACAAGTTGACTACCTCTGGCAATTCACACAACCCACGTGTGAGTTACACATCTCAAACGATGCACTGAAACAAATCCTCTACGCTATAGAGAGGCAGGGACTGCAGCACAGCCAGGAATTAAGTGTGATTCGAGGTGATCTGTCTGCCATCAAGTCTGAGCTGGAAAGAGTGAATGTGAAATGTAACGAAATCAATGAACGTTGCAGTAGGCTGGAAGAAAACAAAACCATATCTGTCAAACACTGTCTCCCAGACAAATGATGACGTCACAGAACTGTACTCGGCCACACGTAAACAGAAAGAAGAGACACAGGTACTATTGCAGTCTGTTGAAAAATTTTCGAACCGAAATCAGTCACATGAATGCTGAAATAGACCGCTTGGAAGAATTTTCCCCGCAGGGATAATCTCCGACTGGTTTGGAATCCCTCAACAGGCGCTGAGAGAAAGCTATGGTGAGTGTGCTGCAGCTGTTGTGCATACATTGAATAGCGTTGATGGCCCAAAGAAATGGTCTGAAGATGATATTGTCAGAGCCCGCCTCGGATAGGAACAAGGTGATCCCAAACCCATGATCATCAAACTCAGAAAACTGGAGGGACAAGACGGAACTGTTGAAGAATAAAGACTATCATGATCAGCTGCAGGCCCAAGATGTCCGGATCGCAAACGATCTTAACAGACGTCAGGCGGCCATGGTTTACACAGGCAAAAAGGGATGGACTCTCTGCTTATTTTTGTGCGAGGTGTAATGACGATTGGGCCCAAAACGATATCTCAGAAACGATCAGACACCAGGCACGGATCGGGCACGGATGACAGACCCCACACCCGCGACAACACCCCACACGGACCGATGAAAGGAACACAAGGGGCAGAGAGGGGCAACACGCCAACAACGCCAGTGACACATCAACAAACTCCCGCTATTATTAGCAGTGGGAAACATCTCGCGTCATGTGACCCTGGACAAACACCCACCCAGCCAGTTCTTCTCACAGCAAAAGGGGAAGGACAGAGGGGGGGAGATTGGTGGGATGAACTCGACCTCGGCTTCGCGTGGTGAGAGACAGCACAGGCGTGGTGGGGGAGGGGGGAAATAGAGGGAGGGGGGCAACACGTGCAGACCGTAGTAAAGACAGACAGCAGACAGAGTTGAAAGGTTACCTGTCAGTGAACGCTCACACATTTCCTGCGGCCACTGGTAGTGACAGCGACGATAGGCGAGCGTTGCGATCTGGGTCACGCTCCAGTGACAAATAGGACAAGCATGATCAACCGGCAACGCGATTATCGTTTCTGTGTTACAACATCGAGGGCCTTTTGAGTAAAATTAATGATTTATCCTTTTATTAATTATGTTCGTGAATTTGATTTCGTGTGCTTGACTGAGACTTTTGTTGGTACATATGATTTCTGTAATATGTTTCAAGATCAAGGCAAAATATGATGCTCCTGGAACGAAAACTATCTTCACATGGAAGAAATTCAGGTGGAGTTTTGGTGCTGGTAATAAAAAATTGCTTTTCTCAGTTGTTATACAAGTTTGAGTAAAGTGCGATAATTTTGATTGTTTTGAAATTGGATAAATGTTTATTTGATATGGAAAAAGACGTTTTATTCATTGCTGGTTATGTCCCCCATGAAGGTAGTCCTTATTATAATAACTTTGAAATGAAAAATGACATTCTTATTTTTGAAGAACACCTGTCAGACTTGCTCGAAAAGGAAGATAGGTATGTTATTTTTCTGTGGCGATCTTAATTCTAGGACAGGATATGAACAACCGAAAATTGAAAAATATGATTGATTATTTACACCTTAATGAAAACCTGGATTATGATGAAGAAGAAAAGTTCCTACGATGTTTTAAAGATAAAACTATTAATGAATTTGGTAAATCACTGTTGGACTTTTGTTTCATGTCTGGTTTAATAATATTAAATGGTTGCTGTCAAGGGGATTCACATGACGATTTTACATATATTTCACCGCATGGAAGCAGTACCATTGATTATTTTATTGTGTCTGAGGAACTACATGGTTACTGTGACATGCTTATTAATGAACAGTTGTATTCTTGGCACTTGCCTGTTGAAATGCGATGGGGGAGAAAGGAGAGAGTGTTGTGGAAAGAGAGACAACAGTGCGTGGCGAGGAAAAAAAGTTGTGTGGTGTGAGGAAAATGCACAGATATATAGAGAGAATGGAACTGGAATCTAATACGTTTAAAGAGAGCATGGAACGAGCAAACAATCTTTTAGATTTTGATGTAAATGAATGTGTTAATCTTTTTTCGAATGCGTTATATGGAGCTGCTGCATGTATGGTTCAGGTTGTGGTTGGGAGGTATACAAAAAAAGTTAATGATTGGTTTGATAGGAATTGTGAAAGAATGAAAAAACAAGTCAAGGGCCTCCTCAGAAGTTATAGACGTTCTAAAACAAACCTTATTGAACGAAGACAAAGTTACGTAAAGGCTAGAACAGATTAATAAATTAAAAAAAAAAAAAAAAAGATAAAAAGAGAAATTTGATTTTGATAGATTAGAAAAAAAACTGAAAGCATCTGTTAAGAACCCAAAATTGTTTTGGTCAACAATAAGATCAATAAGCAAAAAAAAAACTTTTATCTACAATCAAATATCGGGTTGAACAGTGGCATGATCATTTTCAGAGTGTTTTTAACTCAATTTGATTATTCTGATTCTCAGGAGGACATATTTGATGTAGAGGACGAATATTCTCAAGAACCTCTATTTAATGATCCAATAACTACAAGAGAGGTAAAGGACAGTATTAAAAGTTTAAAACGTGGGTAAAAGCGCAGGCCCAGATCGTATAATCAATGAGATGTTGAAAAATTCTAATAATCTGATGACAGAATTTCTTGTCAATTTGTTTTAACAGACTCTTCCATAGTGGAATTTTCCCAACTGAGTGGTCAAAATCAATAATTGTACCTTTGTTTAAAAAGGGAAACATAAATTTTCCAGATAATTATAGAGGGGTATCGTTATCAAGTGTACTGGGTAAAATTTATACTAACATCTTGAATAAAAGATTAACGCAATGGGCAGAGAGGGAGGAAAAAAATTTTTGAACAACAAGCAGGTTTCAGAAGGGATTATAGTACAACCGATCATATTTTCACATTTTGTATTCAGTAGTCCAGCGTTATCTTTCAAGAAATTCAAAACTGTATGTAGCATTTGTTGATTTTCGTAAGGCGTTTGATTCCGTCAATAGAAATATATTATGGGATATATTAAGAAAATCTGGTGTTGACGGTAAATTGTACAAGGCTTTAAGAGGAATATATGATACAGTCTTGGCTTGTGTTCGCGACAAATGTCTGTATTCCAAATATTTCTCTTGTCCAAGAGGTGTGTAAAACAAGGCTGCATATTAAGTCCACAATTATTCTTTTTTATCAATGAACTTGCTATAGAGTTGTCTAAACGTGGAAGACATGGCATACAGCTACTTCCAGGAGCAGTTGAAATATTCTTATTACTATTCGCCGATGATGTTATTTTTGTTTTCAGATACTCCAATAGGACTCCAAAACCACTTAATGTGCTCAAATCTGAAGCAGATCGATTGCAATTAACAGTAAATTTAGACAAAACTAACATAATCGTTTTCCGCAAAGGAGGGTATCTATCTGCAAACGAAGTATAGTGGTACGGTAAAGATGAGGTCAGAGTTACAAACCAATATAAATACTTGGGCATGATTTTCACCACAAAATTAAGTTTTGACACCAGGATGGTCAGAAACAGCCCGGAAAGGAAAAAAAAAAAGGGGTAATTGAAATTCTTCGTGCTTTGAGAAGACTTGGATCCACTGATATTATTTTGTTTGGAAATTATTTGATTCTCAGATTGAACCGATGCTGATGTATGGCGCTGAAATTTGGGGATTAAAGGAAAACAAACATATGGAAAAATGTTCACATTTATGCCATTAAGAGATGTTTAAATATACCTTTACATTCTTCAAACAAAATGTCGTACGGTGAATCAGGTAGAGATACCCGTTACTTATAAGAACCTATGTTAAATGTCTGAGATACTGGCTAAAACTAACCCGGTTACCAGTAACTCGTATATGTAAACAGGCGTATGAAATGCTCCTTAGACAACATGAAACAGGACATCATAATTGGGCATCAGATATCAAAAGAGCTTTAACCCGAAAATGGATTTGGCATAATTTGTTGATGCAAGGAGTGGAAAATGAAAAACTATTTTTGTATGAATTTAAACAGCGGCTTATTGATTGTTATCAACAAAACTGGCACTCACATATAACAGAAAATAGTAAATACGCCTGGTATAATTCATTTAAAGATTTCTTTCAGCCTGAAAATACCTAAACATTATAACAAAATAAATGGCACGGGGGATACTTAGCAAGATTTAGAATGAGAACGTTAGGACTGTTTATAAATAGAAGCTGGTATTTAAAAGATGCTCCTGAAAATGCTGTATGTCCATTGTGTGCAGACGGACTAGAGGATGAAGCACACATTTTTTTGTTCGCATGTAAGGAATATGATGGTTTACGTATGACATGTGATTTATTTGGTAATCGTGATGTGATGAGACATGATCTTGTTGATATTCTTTCAACGGAAAATGAGGATACTATTAAAATGCTTGCTAAGTTCATTAACGACGCATATAACCTAAGGCAGAAAAGACTTTCTATTTTGAATTAGGCCTATCTAAGACATTTTACGTTATTAGGTTTTTACGAGTCACTTAGATATAAGCGATATCCATGTTGTCATCAGTTATGTATTTGTATTTTTGTCGGTTGATCGAACACATAGGGTGGGAAATACTAGCCCTGTGTGTGGTATTAGGCTTTCCTCTTAAAATGTGTGTACTTGTCCTTAGATATATGTTTCATATGTTTGTCGTTTTGTTTCATTATTTGACGTTGACCAAATTTAAGAGGGAATCCCTTCACTGTGTTCACTGCACGTTTTATCCGTCTGAACACTATTCAACGTGCTTCATAACCACAGCCTCAGAACTGTCTCATCTCCTCACTAAACTCTTCCAACTCTCTATCGACACTGAACAAGTTCCGTCCGATTGGAAACAGGCCAACATCGGCCCGATATTCAAAAAGGGTTATCGAAGCCTGCCAGCAAACTACAGACCAGTGTCTCTGACTTCTATCATGTGTAAAGTGCTAGAACACATTGTACTCAGTAACATAATGGATTTTTTCGACCTCCACCAAGCTCTCACTGACTGTCAACATGGCTTCCGCCAACGACGCTCCTGCGAGACACAGTTGATCGTCACCAATCATGACGTTGCTAAGAGACTTTCCTAGGGTGCGCAAGTAGATGTAGTGCTCCTAGATTTCTCCAAGGCCTTGGACAAGGTACCTCACCAATGCTTGCTGCGGAAACAGCACTACTATGGAGTACGGAACAACACCCTTGGCTGGATCAGTCGTTACTCTTCGGCAGAACGCAAGAAGTGGTACTCGAAGGCGCACACTCATCTCCTGCCTCTTTCCTCTCCAGTGTCCCCCAAGGCACTGTCTTGGGTCCACTTCTCTTCCTTACTTGCATAAATGATCTTCCTGATGTGGCCAAGGACTCTAAACACCCCAGCTGTTCGCAGATGATGCTCTCGTCTACAGGAATGTCTGCAGTGCCAAGGATCAGTCCTTGCTGCAAGCTGATCTTGACCGCCTGGCAGGTTGGGAAGACACTTGGCAGATAAGATTCAACGCAGGAAAGTGTAACACACACTCCACATCTCGCCAGGCAGACACCTTTCCTTCCACTCTGCATGTACTCTTCATGAACAAACCCTGGAAGCAGTATCCTCAGCCAAGTACTTAGGAGTAACCATAACAAAGGATCTATCCTGGACCAAGCACGTTGAAACGGTGGCAGCCAAAGGAAACAGGAAAGTGGGTTTTCTCTGCAGAAACTTAAAAAGACTGCACTGCTGAGGTCCGCAAAGCCATCTATACGACCATGGTTCGTCCTACACTGGAATACGCTTCCACTGTCGCTCACTATGCCTGCAACTACTATTTTGAATCACACCAGGCACTGTCACGATCTTCTCCGGAAACTCCAGTGGGACAGCCTCGAGACCAGAAGGCAACCACAACAGGCTGGAAATGCTGTATCGCATCGAGAATGGGCGGTAGATATTCAACCCTCCATGTTCTACCGTCCTTCTTACCCCAGGGCCCACAGCAGGAATAGTGCTCGCATCTTCCAGGAGCACTCAAAACACCCAGCTCTACACAACTCCTTCGTCCTCCAAACAGTGAGGGAGTGGAACAAAACTTTCCAGTGAGACCACTACAACTGTAGTGGCATTCTTCAGCTGCCTGCGCAGCAGCTCCAGTGACCTACAGCCCCCCAATGCTGGCCACTAGTGGAAATCCACATTAGGTTTGTACATGTATATAGTTTTAATACTGTTTTACCCAATAAGCCATCCAACCAGCTGGCACTCAGCTAAACAGCAGAGCCTTCAACGCCAGTTTGGCCCGGCTCTAGATAAGGAAGAAGAAGAAGGGGTAGGGTTCTGCATGTTACGGAACATCACTTTCTGAGAGCACGTGTGGATAAGGTGAATATAGGGAGTTGCGTGCCTGGATTTCTTTAAACGCTTGTGGTGACAAGTACCAGAGGAGGGGGTTAAGTGGGAGAAGGAGGGAAGGGGGGGCGGGGTGGAGTAACGAAAACGGTAATTGTCTGACTCAATGTCATTACTGCGTTTGGTGTTTTGCTTTTTATGGTATGAAAGGTAACTTAATGCGCTATCAAGCTTAACATGCTGGAAGAAATAATGATATCATCATCATCATCATCATAATCATCATCATCACACCACCATCATCATCATCATCATCATCATCATCATCATCATCGTCATCATCATTATCAGCATCGTCATAAGGCTAAAGCAGGGTAACTTCTCTCTTGACATATGTATTCATGCTGATTTTCCGCAGCTTTTCTTCGACTTTTTTTCCCTCTTAGATGATTAGACTCATCTACCACGCTTTGGACTCTCGTTCATGTCAGTCTCCTACCTTTACTTCATATCATATCACAGATGGGTTTTCTCTTGTCTTGAACAAGCCACTAAGAATGACATGAATGTACTTAATGAGCAGTCTCTTACCAAAAGCTGTGTTTAGATACTATTTTTTCCACTCACTCAACTGTGCATTCCTGAACTTCTTCCTTTGATAATAATATTGTCAATCCATTTCCCTTCAAGGCATATTTTCCATTAGTTCAAACAATCTGTTATCACACCTTTACAGCAAAAAACAACAACAGCAACAACAACAACAAACAAAAACCCTGTGATGAGCTAAAAAAAATTATGTGTATCAAATCTACAATTTAGTTCAAAAGTACTTGAGAATGTCATTTTGAAACGTTTGCAGAGATTTGTTATTAATCAGTCTAGTTATAGGAGGGATCACATGACGAATGCACATGAAAGATGTAAATCTGTAACAACTCTCCTTGACCTCAGTGTAGCATTTGACACGCGGAACCATTCCATCGTTTTTGCAGAGGTTGAAAGTCACTTTTAGCGCTTAGAGCAAAGTTCTCGACTGGCTTGTATTATACGTCGCTGGTCGCTGTCAGTCACTTGTCAATGATGGTAACATGTTTGTCCAAAGTCCCTATGTGTGTGGTGTTCCTGATGACTCTGTGTTGGGACCTGTGTTATTCACAGTTTGGTGTCTTTATTTGTCCTCCTGAACTGTTCCAGAACAAGGTTATGACATTCGGAAGCGTGCAGATGGCACTGAGTTGTCAAACAGTGCTCCGGCTGATTAATTTTGTCGCGTTGGGTTTCGTAGTAAGCCAAGCATTAATGACGCTTTCTCCGTCTGCATGAACGGTGATAATGTCACGCTAACACCTGACAGAAAAAGAAAAATGATTTCTCACTGTCTGTTGCATACGATCCGAGCAGTCAGGCTGTTGGTAAGTGAAAATAGTGACCATAAAATAAGTTTTAAAAACCGACAGTCAAGTATACCAGAGTCAAATTAGACCAGGTAATTTCAATGCAGGATCGGATCAAGAGTGTGTGTGTCCACCTCGTCCATGGAAATACGCCATATCGTTCCTGAAGAGATTTTCAACTGATGCAACAGCACAGCTTGTTAATTCACTGATCGCCTCTTGACTCGATTATTGATGTCCAGCACTGTACGGCTTGCATAGAAAAATTCTAGGGTCCAACTGTTTTAAAACCGCAGATCGCAGCTTGATACTACGTTACACCTCATCTGAGGGAGCTCCACGGACTTCCTGTCAAATTTCGCTACCACTACAAACCATCCACTGTTGCTTTTGGGTTCCTTGATGGTTCTCTTCCCCCATACGGCTCTTGATTGTCTGTGCATACCAGTCAGCATGTTCTATCCGAACTTCCAATCAAACACTCTTCAAGAATCCAGAATTTGGTGAACGTTCCATCAGCTGTACCACCCCCAACTGTTGGAATTCGAACATAGGCCACTTTGCCAGTTTTCAAAGTACAGCTTAACATGCATCTTTTTCAGCCAAATGTTTTGCACAATTTCCCCCCCATATTATATGTCCACAGCATGTTCTGTAGTAAGATTGATGTCACCATTTAAAGAAATACGTTCTTAATGGTGTGTTGAAATTTCAATGAGTAGCGTTCAACTAGAATAACGTTATAAAGTATTTTCATTTATTTATGTATTTACTCATCCATTTAGTATCTGTTTATTTATGCTTATTCATCCATTTACTTTTTACTTATTCATTATTTATTTACATATTTATTTATTTGCTTTTTTATGTATCTATCGATGTTATTTATTTATATCCTCCCCCCTCCTCCTCCTCATCGTCGTCATTGTCATAATCTTCACCATCATCTGCAGCATCAGCTGCAGTTCTAGATTAACAATATACCTAAGAATACAATAATCATGGTGTCAGATAATCTTATCCAAACTGTAGTTCTAGTCGGTATGTTGACTATTTTTCTATTCTTCTATAAGATGGGGAAAACCACATGCCCCAGTTACTGTTTTTTGTTAGGTTGGTCACCATCTTCATTGTTTGGTTATCCTGGTTTACGGCTTAGTAAAATTAATCAGTAAACAGACTACAAATCAATCTTTCAGCATGTGAGTTACTGCTTACCAAATTAATCAGTAAACAGATGACAAGTTAGCTTTTCAGTATTTTGATAAATGGCTTGTGGACATTTATCTGTTATATATCAAGCACATAATAAATCAGAGCTTCTAGTGTGGAAAGTTACGTCACCATTGTCTGGCTACCTAACGTTGAGCGAAGATGTGTAGGCAATGGAATGCTTGAACTGAATACCACTGTAGCTGTACCAATACGACAAAAGAGCATGGTCACCTTCAAAGCTATGGCATCACATTCAGCAATAGCCAGGCTGTATCGTCATGTATTGACATATGACCATTTGACAGGACATTTCAGAGAACGAGTTTTTTGTAGTATGGGAAAGAGAGAATGATTACACAAGCGATTTTGCCCGAGTCTTAAATGCTACAAAAATAACTTTCGAAATTTCTAGAATACACTGCTATACAAGAAAAACAACCTGCTTTAAACTTTTATTTTCCTTTTTTCTCCAACACATGGCGCCCCCAACGACTACCTAGTGGTTTGTGGAACTGTTCTGTGGATTACTATGCCAGCTTCCACCCGCACCTGGCCTGCAACCATCAGACAGAGTGTGAAGATGGACGGGATGAAACAGAACACTGTCCCTTCAGCAGTCCAACTTGTCAGGGCTTGGGGGCATTTTGTGATAGCTGCTACCGATTCATCACGCTTACTCATTTCCCTAACATTAATGAAACTGATGGTATAGTATTTTGGAGTCAGTATTGCGAATCTGTGGGTGGCACATTAAATTTTCCCGAGTGTTCATGTGGTAATATTTTATGAGCTTCAAAGCTCAGCAAATATGCACGTATATAGATTACAGTACAAATGGATGGGGTATTATTCAAATAGTATGTCACTGCCTACAATGTACAGACACGAGATACTTCATGGCCTTTCTGTCATGTATCACTCTTTTGGAAGTGAACTTACGCACTCTGGAAAGAAGCGGTGCTATAGAACATTAACTACAGTGGTTAATGATTGCACGATGAACTTACAGCACCATTCCATTGGAGCAGTTTGTGAATTCAAGCCAAACAGACAACAATACACGCCACGGAAATTTTGTTGACCAGCACAAATGCTTGGGTAACAGAACAACAGTCTGTGACAAAGTGCTTTTGTGATCACATGACACACACTTTTCTTCTGTGTGGCTCTACTCCGAATAAAGTTTGTAATGATGAACTCACTGATTGCACCTTTTCCAGAAAATCGTCTCAGATATACAAAAACATGATGCATCCAACAGGCCATCAGGTCATTCTTCAGCCTCTCTTTGCTTGCAGTGATCACATCTATATATTTTCATACAGTCTGCTATGTGATCATGTAAGAGACTGTCAGGATGGAAGCGATGAATCCATCTGTTTCCACCCTCATTGTGTTAATAAATTTATGTGCGCAAATGGTCAGTGCCTGCACTATATGAAGTTGTGTGACCAAGTGTCCCACTGTCAAGATGAATCAGACGAAGAGAGCTGTGATGTGTTCAGGAAAATATACGTAAGGCACAGATGTTTCCCATCACCTACTCTCATCAGTTTCAATGGGATTGATAGATTTAAGTCAGTTCCTATGAACTATAACGAGTCTTGCCCTGACAGTCACTACCGTTGTCCTGGTTACAGGAATGACTGCCTGCCTGCCTACACACGGTGCAACGGGATGCGCGACTGTTTTGACCACCAGGATGAAGAGGGCTGTGAAGACTTGACGTGTCCAGATTTTTCAGGTGCAGAGCGTCAACAACCTGTGTACACAGTGACCACATGTGTGATGGCTGGCCTCACTGCCCACTGCGTGACGATGAGCTATTGTGTGACATGACCTGTCCTGAGGGTTGTCCTCTGTCAAGGTCACACATTCCTGTGTTACCAACCTTTCTCCGCCATTCTCTTCCCTCAGCTCCGCTACCTGGATGCAACAGGTTCAGGTATGACACTGTCTGATGTCAATAATCTTGCATATCTTTTCCAGCTAATTTTAAGCAGCTGTTCTCTGACTCTTTTATCTAGTGTGAACCTTTTTAATTTAAGAGTTCTTGATCTCAGTGACAATCAGTTTGAACATGTTAACATCACACATTTCATAGGTTTAGAAAATGTACGAGCATTGTCACTATCTAAAAATCCTCTCACTGTAATCTATTATGATGCCTCATCTGATTTTCAGCAACATGCATTGAGAAAGGTGGATCTGTCCTATACATCTCTGACAGTTTAGAACTGAAGCTTTTTCTCTGCTTCCTAGAATGCAGATACTGAACTTAACGTGCAGTGCCATCCACACTATCAGCCCGAAGGGATTTTTCAGTTCACACAACAGTTGACTGAACTGCATATGCGTGGCACTTTCATAAAAACGTTTCCACTTGATCTCTTCAAATATCTTTCCAACTTGAAAGTGATATCACACACAAATTACAAGCTCTGTTGCAATGCAGTTCTCCCACCTAACTTCGATAAGTCATCTTGTCACGCTCCAAGAGACGACCTTTCTTCATGTGAAGATTTATTGCAATCATGGTCATTCGTACCGTCTGTTTCTGTGGCTGGTCGCATGTCGTCAGTGACTGGAAACGTCTTCTGTTTTTCTGTGCACGTTTGCTGGCAGGGAGAATGGCTTCTTCAAGTGGCTTCCAAGCCTTTGTTTTAAATCTCACTGTGGCTGACTTTCTGATGGGTGTCTATACTGCTATCATTGGAGTAGCTGACGAACGATTTCGTGGAAGATACCTGCTTCGTGATGGCCTGTGGAAAAGCAGTGTGACTTGTAAGATGGCTGGCTTTTTTGTCTCTATTGTCTTGTGAGGTGTCAGCTTTGATCATCTTGCTGATCACAGTTGATCGATTCATCGTACTGCACTTTCCATTCAGCCCTATGCGATTTGAGAAAATGTCAGCGACAGTCGCTTGTGCGCTGATCTGGTTGATTGGTTTCATTTTAGCAACAGTACCATTGCTTCCAGTGGCATTACACTTGGACCTTTATGGTCAAACTGGTATCTGTACTCCGCTACCAGTTATGAGACAAAAGTTTAAAGGTCACATTTATGCTTTCAGTATATTTATTGTGTTTCAATTTTGTTCTTTTTGTATTCATCTCTGCTGGTCAGGCTTTTATTTACTGGACCATACAGACCAATTCTTTGAAGACCAACTCAACAAAAATGTCACGTGATATGACCATAGCTCGCCGATTGATCAGTGTAGCAGTAACGGATTTCATGTGCTGGTTTCCCGTTGGAATATGTGGCTTGTTGGCTTTAACTAACATACCAATCCCAGGTGAAGTCAATGTGGGCCTGGCTATTTTTGTAGTACCTTTAAACTCTGCAGTTAACCCTTTCATATATTCATTCAACACGTTGGCAGAAAAGTGGAGACATTCGAAGGAAGATAAGTTTTCTAAATGGCTTGAATCCCATGCTGATTTAATAGAGAATTAATGTATATATTTTAATACCGTAAATTACAAGCCTTACCTTTACAAATAAAGATGGATTTCTTATCACTGTGTAAATATTCATTTTGGACAGTCTTCTCCTATGACCATCCATACATTCAAAATACATGAATTAAGAGGCTTACAGAGTGTGTGTGTGTGTGTGTGTGTGTGTGTGTGTGTGTGTGTGTGTGTGTGTGTGTGTGTGTGTGTAAGTGTGTGTGTGTGTGTGTGTGTGTGTGTGTGTGTGTGTGTGGTGTGTGTTTGATGGCAGTGTATAGCGCGGGTGATGTTCTGAACGTGTGAAACGAAGGCGATACCATGGGTAAACATTGTTTTGAATTCCTAACCTTTTCTTATCCTTCTTTGGACGCTGAGGCACGTGACTGGTGAGAGAAGCTGACTGTTTTGTAGGGTTGGTGTGTTCCCGATGTGTATTGCAGGCCAGGATATGCCAGACAGGAAGAGAGGGTTCTTGGTTTGGCCGAGTCGTTAGCTTATTTTCAACCTTGGGGGTTCAGAAATGTTAAAACTTGGTCTTCCTCCTTGTGGCCAGGGAGTGGCCGATTATTTATGTAGCAAAGACAGAATTCTGCTAGGAATTCTGCTGGTTAGAATATTGATTGCCCATAGATAAGTTGGTTCCTGGGAAAAAGTGACTACATATGCAGAAAGAAAAATCAATAAATAAGTGTAAACAATTGATGTGACTATATATATATATATATATATATATATATATATATATATATATATAGAGAGAGAGAGAGAGAGAGAGAGAGAGAGAGAGAGTAGTCAAGACTCATGAGTCAAAACTGTATTACTCAAAGACATAAAATAAATTTCTAGCAAAAGTGAGTCTTCCCATCCATCCATGCTTTTCTACAATGTTCTAGTAAAACACAAAGTAAGGCAACAACATGGCAAAAATAATGAAGAGAGTTAAACGGGGAAAATGGATTCAGATGCCACCACATGCACGAAAATTGTACGTGCTGACGTCCAACGTTCAGCGGGCTGTTTTACAAAAGCCGCTATGGTCGCCACGCATCTGACTACTTACTCTTGTCCACTGATGCACATAGATCGCGAGCAGGAAAACTTCGCCACTGCATTGATGCGACTGCCTTCTGGGTCACGCAAGCCAGGGAATGTCAATGCACAGGAGAGCCAACATCTGGCAGCTTGTAAACCAAAGCATGGTGAAAATCTGTGATAAATCAGTTCCGGTCTCATTTCGTTGTTCTGCAATGACTTTCCATACATGATGAAATGAATAAAAGACGTAGACAAACTGGGGCTGCTTTTGAACAAGACAAGCGAAACCAGTGTTCTTTTGAGGATGAAAAGAACAGATTTGTTTTTGTCAATACTGCCGTCCAATCCACTGCAGCTGGCAAACAGACGAGCCAATCGGAGGACAAATGATGAAGCGCTAGTTCTGCAACAGAGAGGGCAGGTGCTAGAGAACATTCAGGTCACCTATTTTCAGTTTCATAGGTGAGTGATTTTTTTTACTCATTTACCAAAGCTAACTTCGTGTCTTAAATGTGAAGCTTCCAAGTTTCAGGCAGGTTGAATTGCGATGTTTATGAATTTTTGGTTTGAAGTCACATCATCAGAATCCAGACATTCTGAGTAGAGTGCCAGGCTCAAAATATTCATTTAACTGCCAATCAAACAATCTTACCAGAGTACCATGCATTCAGATAAATCATCCTAGTGAAAATAAGACCTCTATTATTGACAGTTGAATTAAAAGTAAAAACACGCTTATCAAAAAAGGTGTGAAATCAGCATGTGAAAAGCAAAAAAGGTAAAAGTTACATCTCCAATATTTATTAGAAAGAGAAAGGTAGATCATACAGGATGATCTTTGATTTAACGAGACTGAACAATGGAATTCCATACCACCATTTAAAATGCAAACAAGAGCCACTGCTCTGTCCCTCTTTAAGAAAGATTGCTTTATGAACGCTGTTTATCTTAAGGATGCTAGTACTCTGTGGCCATACACCCAGAATTGCGAAACTGCACATATCTGTCTGGAAAGGTTAGCGTTATAAATTTGATTCCTCACCTAGTTCCTTTGCTTCACCGCCTGCTTACCAAGCTGATGAAACCTGTGTTTGCTCAGCTACGGTTGAAAGGTCGCTTCTCCACAGCTTTTCTGGATGACGGATTATTGCATGGTGTCACTGAACAAAAATGTATGAGAAATACCATTGACGCAATGATAACCTTTCAAAGATTGTGGCTTCTGATATACCGAATAAACACAGAGTTGAAATCACCCAACAAACTCAGTAATTGGGCGTCATCATTGACTCTGAAACAATGAAGTTGAACTCACATCTGAGACAAAGAAAAATCTAAAAACAAAGGCAGTACAAACTGCTATACAAACAGCCTCATGCCAATTATGCCGATTGGATAGGTTGCTCATGCAATTGGGAAAATCATTGCTAGCTTTGCAGCAGTCAAATATGGAATTCTCTATTATCAATATCTAGAAGCAGACAAATTCAGACTTTAATGAAAAGCTGTTGGGATTTTGACCACACCATAATGGTTGTCTGTTAACAGCAAAGCTAAACTGTATAGATGGATTATGCAGACCAGGCATACACTGACATCATCCTCAGTAAATCTGATATATCAGTCAGCTTTCCTGGGGTTTGTGACTGTAAGGGAGTATCACAGACAAAATGTTTCATATAAATATTTTGAATATGAAAACTGCTAATAGTACCAGACTGTCCAACACAGTTATGGTACCCAGCGCTTCAGTGGCTGTTGCTGGTCCACCCGCGTGGCTTCCTTGCAGGACCAGGCTTCTGCATATCCCCTGCCAGCCTGAGACAGCGCAGCCCCTGATTCAGCAACGACGCCTGAACCTGCAAGGTTGCAAGATCTGCGGCAGGTCTACCAGCAAGCCGGAATGACGATGGAAGCACTAAAACTTCTGATGTACTCGTGGCGCCCATTTGCATCAAAAGCATTTGGCAGTTACATTAGAAAACAGCAAAAGGATGTGCCTAGTATTCACACAGCATTCCCTCACATACAGATGTGGCAAATTTTCTTGCAGAATTCCACATTAGCAAGCCACAGTATAAACAGATCTGTAGCCAGAAGTGCAGTTTCTGATTATCTGAACACCCAAGGGGAGACTCATTAGGCTGTCATCCAGTTGTATTTCGTGTAATCAAGAGGGGCATTTGAAAAAAGGCCATCACTTCGAAAGATGAGATGTTGATAATCATATTCTTATTATAGCTCAGTATTAAACAAGCTGGGAACATGTAGTGTAATTAGCCCCCAAACAGCTTGCATTGAGACTGGTAATGATTGTAGCCTTAGGTTTATGTCAGAGAGACCAAACTCTGAATGCTTTGACCATTGATGATGTAAGACTTTGTAATGGAAGGCGTAGGATAACTCACAATTCACTTCTTAGTCAACACCAGGAAAGCACGAAAAGCCCTTGTGTTTTACATATACATAAATACCTGAAAAGAACACAGAGATTCATGCAAGGGAAAGAACTGTCATCTTCTACTTAAAACTATATGGACATGCCCCGAGAGAGACTTCCTCCGGAAGGATAAAAAAAGTGCTAAAATTTTCAAGACATAGCACTAGAGGTGCTTACTGACTCAAGAGAAAGTACATTCAGCAGATTTTACAGCGAAACTATTAAGTCAAAGGAAATCTTCAGCCAGTCAGCTATGGATAATTCGTTTTCAAATGTAGTGCAATCATTCTGACGACCTATGTTCACATTTTAAGCGTGGAAAATGTGTGAATGCTTAGTTTGCTAATTTGTTAGTAGCACGTTGAGCATTCACGCTGCGGTCTGTGCAGTTGCTGCGTGCACTTCCTCTTCTAGATGCTCATGTGAATGCGGATGAACAAATCGATATGTGAGAATCAAACAAACAACAACAACAAAACAATAACATAAAAAGAAATAACTTTAAACAAGACTTACCTGTACATTGTCGTTTCATTGAGATTTTTAGAGTACCAAATGATTGGAAGGAGCATTCACATGCCCTCTCTAAACAGTTCTAATATTTCCCACCCCCATACTTAGTAGTGTATATTCTAAGGATATGACCACGTTTAACAACTGGCGATGTTCCAGCGCACGTCATCTCATGTGAACGCTCCTTCCCATCACTCCACTGTAAATAATCCCAAGTAAACTGCAACTTACAGGAAAACCTTCTGTAATTTTATGATTAACTGTTGTCCATGGTGAGCTGATGGGCTGTTGAAGAACTAGATTGTTACTGAAGTTGTCAGGAGCAGGACAGAAACGGTTGTTGCAATAAAGCAGTGGAAACGACAGCCACAGAAGCCACTATATGCAGTCTGGAATCATGGGTGGCCTGTTGTACGTCTGTTACGATAAAGCTGCCGTCGAATACGCCAGCATAGAGTAGAGTTTCGACTGCACGGAACCAAAAATGGAAAAAGTGGCAATTATATCAATCTGCCTTAAAAGAATTTCTATTGATGTAACTGTTCCAGGTAAAAAAAGGAAAGAAAAAAAAAAGCAAGCAAACATGTGCTCCACCCGATGTGTGTGTGTGTATGTGTGTGTGTGTGTGTGTGTGTGTGTGTGTGTGTATGTGTGTTTGAGAGAGAGAGAGAGAGAGAGAGAGAGAGAGAGAGAGAGAGAGAGAGAGAGAGAGAGAGAACTCGTAAAACTTTTATCTCATCAAGATTGAGGTTTTAAGCAGAACCGATTCTTCCCGTCTGTTCCTTGCTGCGTCTGAGTAATACGACGAAAATGATTAAAGACAAGATAAGCAGAGAGAGAGAGAGAGAGAGAGAGAGAGAGAGAGAGAGAGAGAGAGAGAGAGAGGAGAACGGAAAAAAAATGAAAAAACACATGTACACAGGATTTATGGATTATATGAATCATACACACTACCATAAAATATGCAAAGGCTTGACAAATGCATGCATATATACGCAATCTTACGATGCACATAACAAAACAACAACACCAAAATGGGGTGGTGTGGGGGGGGGGGGGGGGGGGGGGGGGGGGGGGGGGGGGGGGGTGGGGGGGGGGGGTGATTGGGGGGGGGGGGGGTGGGGTGAGACAGGGAAAGATGGGGTTGGTGTTTGCAGTGTGGGGAAGGAAGAAAAAAACATTGGTTAGATAAGTAGTGTCCAATATGCCGATGTTTTGCTGTGCGCTTGTGATTTTTGTTGGAATTTGCAACCTGACAAGGATGATGATGGTGATGGTTTTGGCATAAACAAATTGCAATATTCTAAGAGAAACAACTTCCCCTCATTGAGTAAGTGTTGTCAGTGGTATCTTTTATTGACGTAACTATTGCGGTAACAAATTACACATCTGTAATTGCAGATGGTAATTAGTGATTACTATAACACTTCTATGGGACAGTGTAGTCTATGTCAGTCAGTGAAAGAATATTCGAAAGTTTCTTTTAAAGATGTGCAGTGACTGGCTCCACCACTTTGGTTTGGGGGAAGAGAGTTCCAAACGGATGGCCTAAAAATGCAAAGCTAGTTTTTTGACATGTCGATCTTAATACGTAGTAGAATATAATTGTTAACCCTCTCTCGACATGAGCCTTAGTAAGTTAATCTCTGAGGTATTATAGGGCCAGATAACTGGGTACGTTTATACATGAGTACAACTTTAGTTGACATCTAGTTGTGTTTCCCAGCGGTAAAATGGTTAATTTAGCCTGCTTTTTGGAGGTCAATAAGAACGAATCTGGCAAAAATGTATTTGCAGCTCTTTTGTACATTGAATCTAGTTTTCCATGGTGATTTTTTGCTGCATGGTCCCAGACTACAGAGGCATAGTTAATGCAGGAGGAAGAACATAAGCCTTACAAAGGTTGTGTTTTCTACTATCTATGTAAGGCTTCAGTTTTTAAGCCTGAAAGACATTGGAAACCAGGTTTTTATGAACAGATCCAATGTGGACTGACACTTCAGTTCATCGTCCCTATCATTCCAGCGTCG
>JADBJO010029321.1:0-7500 GCA_016801955.1 Conus betulinus
TTTTTTTTTTTTTTTGTTTTTTTTTTTTTTTTTTTTTTTTTTGGTCCCGCTGCGAAGACTACACTATTTCGAAACGCGTGGTTCTGTTTTGTATACTTATTTGTTCCTTCGTAGTTTGTAGTTCATTCATTTTATGTGTACTTTTCATGTGTCAATTTCCGCCTCCATTCATTCCCACTGTGAAGCGCTTTTTTTTTTTTTTCTCTCACAGCCAGAGGAGTAGTACTTTCACCACATCAGTCAGAGATTTCCCTATGAGAAGAAAAAAAAAATGCAAGCCACGATCGGCACATCTGACACATTGTCATGCGAGGGTTGAAAACAACTTGAAATAAACAGTCCTTTCAGGGGTCTATCTCAAGCTTTTTCTCTCATGTTTAACTGCCCATCGTTGTAATTCTGTTTTTCAGCGTGTACATCTCTTAATTGTCATCGAGTCTTACGCCGGATTCTTTCGTGATTTGTGATTTGTGTACATTATTCTGTGCGGAGGTGTTCTTCTTCTTACCTTGCACTATTTATTTATTCAATTTATTTTGTATTTGTTTAATTTTATTATATTATTATTATATTTTTTTTTTTTTGGTCCCCCTCCGGCTGTGGGCCTCCGTGTCGGCGCGGGCCACTCCACCCCCCACAACCACACACCCTCTCACCTTCCTCGGGGGGGGGTCTCTTTAAAATGTGAACTAACACTTGTCTGAATTATATGCAAAGCATTTTCACGCGCAAATGACACCTTTTTTTTTCTAAGGAATTGACCTGCAGGCTAAACTTGTTCACTCCACAATTCTAGTGTGTTTTAGCCGTCTCATGTTGTCATCTTCCTTACTTCAGTTCGCTCCATTTCTCCTAATCCGTTTGCGAATACACCTTTCGTATGGATTGTTTGGATGAGGCGAGCTAAACTTGTTTTCATATCACCATTAGTGTTTTAGCCGTTTTATGTTGTCCTCTTACTTACCGTCCAGTTTATTATCCTCCATCGTTTGCATACACTTTGTTTCCCCCCTTCACGGATAGTAGGCTTCCTGCACACCGCCCAGCCACCAACTAGCTACTCCCCCATCAAGATGCAGCGCGCTTTTCTACTTGTTCATGCAGGAAGGGCTTATTTACCTGGTTTCCGTTTGCAAACATGCGTTATTGCGGCTAGCTTTTCTTGTGGCAATGATACACAATGCCCATACAGCCCGAAAATAAAGCCACGGCATCATTACAGACAAGCTTTCGATTGCACTAAGTCACTATAAATTTTTGGGGGGTTCTAATTCATAAGGGGGTGGGGGGGGGGGGGGGGGGGGAAGGGGGGGGGGGGAATTTGGGGGGGGCGGGGGCCGCCGGCTCCTTCCCGCCGCAACTTTTCACGGTGATCGGCACAGGTCATGTTAGCAACGTTCCTCCTTTTCTTCACCTTTGCCATACAACTGTTGTTGAGTCGTTATGTCGTCCCCTGCATCTTTTCTATTTTCTCCTTCCCTTTAACTCTCCCGCTCAACATTCATTTCTCAATTCTTTTCCCTGTCCAACATTGTGGCTGACTTCAAGTTAATCCACATCCTTTATATCCTATTGTCTACGTCTAGTACTAACTTGTATCAACATGAAGCATTTCATGTGAAATAGGCTTCCACACACATCACCACTCCCTCCCCCCACACCCTGGACTACTGTTTAGGCTTCCATATACACCTTAGGTACTACTTTCGGCACACTTTCCCCTTATCATGCACACTTCGTCCAAGCATTAATTTCCAATTATATTCTTCCTTGACACCTTACTTCTCCAGACAGACTGTTTTTACTAAAACCATCATTCAGAATACGTTCAGTTTCTATTCCTGACATCACGCAGAAGCAATTCTACGACATCACCATTTTTGAATCCTGTATCGTCCCATTGTCGCCTGAGCATTAATTGATTTGACCACATGTCCTCCATGAGGAATCTAATATTAGCTGATTCCAAATAATTCACTCCGCCTGTCTTTACACTACATTGTTATGCATTATTACGAGAGAATGAATGTTCAGGACAAACACAACCCAACAACAACATTTAAACAACAGCAGATTCAAAAAATTCTAAAAAAACCAACAAATTTTTGGCCCTTTCATGAGCAACATCAAATTGTTTTGGTTCTAACGATAGATTAACTACGCTACAAAAACTCCGGTTCCCATTTCTGACACCTAATGTTCAGACAAACAACAACAACAACAACCGACAGAGCAGCTTTAGCCACATTCCCCAAAAACAACAACAACAATAAACACAAAAAAAAAATGTCGGTTATCGCATTGAGCACTAAATACAATTACCTCTTGTATTCTAACGATGACATATACATCATCCCACAAAAAAACCCATCTATTTTTCCCTTGCTACCACGTAACTTACTGACCTGTATAGGGCACGTTCTGTCGTTGTCCCTTTATCTTTCCCTTTGTTAACTTAGTAAAAAAACTAACCCGGAGGTGTGCCATTTGCCCTGTTTCCCCCGTCCGTTTTCATTCAAACTCTGCTTAATACACCTTCCATTCATTAGCTTTTTAGGTTTCACAGACCACTTTCCGAATAGAAATCGGTTACATCCTTGCAATCACACCTCAAAAGTCATTATTCAAAAATTTAAATTTACAGTCTCACTTATCTTTCTGACTTCCACGTATTGTCTGTCAGTGCTTTGCACACAGTCACGCTCAGTTTCTATGTCGCACCCTTGTGTTTCACACGCGACTTCCTGTTCATTACACCCACATTCCCCAAAGGTTGTTGCAGCTTGGTCGCACTTCTGTCGCTCAGACGGACTGCGTTTGAAATAAGGTGATGCTGGTCATAGTGCTATTTGTGCGATCACACTGCTAGACATGAACTATGTAACATGCATACCCCGTGTGCTCTGCATCTGTCTTCCCTCTGCCACGTTGCCGTTTCGACCCTGCGCCCCTAAACACACAAACCCCGCCTATCCCACTACCCCGCCCCATGACGGTTTGTGTGTGCCTTTGTTTTGCTCTCTTCTTTTTTCTTTTCTTTTTTTTTCTCCTGCGAATCGACATCTAGCAATTTCCCCCAATGAATGCAAACCACTACTCTCTATTTCGCTCTATCTCTCTCTCTACCCACACGCCCCACAATGGCACATGTACTCGTGCATTAACTGTTTCTTTTTATCTCAAAAAATACGGAGCTACTACATTAAAAAAAACAATGGCCACCTGCTACCTATTACCAAGACGCTGCTTCTTTCTGCAACAGATTGCCAATTGTGAATTCGTTTTAGAATGTTACATAATATCAAAATCGTCACAACCGCATAGAATGTACATTTGGTTATTATGCTTTACTTGGGTTATGTCATCTGGGTTCTTTTTCTCCCTCTTTCAGTGACATGTTCACACCTATTCATGTAAGGGGCCGCGGACATTTTATGAATAAAATTTTGAATTTTTAATCGCTTGAGCTCTTAACCGACTCTCTCCTCTATATCCTTATCTATCTCCCCCTCCTATTTCTACAATCTCCCAAAGCCTAAGCTGGCTCAACTTCTTTTTCTCCCTTGGTTTTAATAACTTGTATCATCTTTTACGTATAAGATTGAGGGGGGGGGGGGGGGGGGGGGCGGGTGCACTGCAAAACGAATGACCTACTTTAATTTTTCAATCTTATGTTTCATGTTCTTCATCAGTAGTATGGCCTTCGCGAAGCATTGTGGTTTTTTGTGACATCGTTACTTGCCCGTTATCCTCATTACTTGTGAATTTTACAAACCTTTCTGTTTATTACATCAGAATTGTGAGCACCGTGACGTGTGCTTGCGTGCCTTTGCACGCTTGCCGCGATGCGAGCGTGTGGGTCGTTTTGGTTTTTGTGTGTGTGTGTGTGTTGTGTTGTGTGTGTTGTTGTCTTCCCTCTTTGCTTTTTTTGTGGTGTTCTCGCGTGTTGTTTTTGTGTCTGTGGGGGTCGTGTGTGTTGTAGTGTGTGTGTGTCGTGTCTGTGCTGTGGGCCGTGCGGTCGCGCGCGCATGTTTTCCTTGATAGAGAGATTTTTTCTGATTGAGCAGAGGATCTGAGACGAGGATCTCCCCTGATTCGAGATCCCCTTCCCGGTAGGAGGAGCGCGATTGAGAGAGAGACAAGAGAGAGCGATGAGAGAGAGAGAGGAGGGCAAGTGTGTGTGTGTGTGTGTGTGTGTGTGTGTGGGTGTGTGTGTGGTGTGTGTGGGTGTGTGTGTGTGTGTGTGTTGTGTGTGTGTGTGTACTGTGTGTGGTGTGTGTGTGTATGTGGGTGGCTGTGTGTGTTGTGGTGGTGTGGGTTGTGTGTGTGTTGTGTGTGGGTGGTGTGATGTGGGGGGCGAGGAGTAGGATAGAGATAGAGCGAGAGAAGAGAGAGAGAGGTGGTAGGGAGGCGAGAGAGATAAAGAGAGAGAGAGAGAGAGGGAAAGTGTATGTGTGTGTGGGTGTGTGTGTGCGTGAGTGCGTGCGGTGCGGGTGTGGTATGTTGCGTGCGTGCGTGCAGGAGGATGCTAAGTACAATGGCTGTTTTGACTCACATCAGGGTGCCTGAGCAGTGCCCTTCTTAAGATGCTTGTTGCTACACATTCGTTCGTACAATCTGCCAAAAAGCTCTGTTCGCCTTTTGCCGGTCTGTTGTCCATGTTCCTGTCGATCTTGACGTCTGATGAGTTCATCCACCCCAGGTGGGTGGGCTGATGGACTGTTTTTCAGTTCGGTCTCTCCAATGTCGATGTGGGCAGAGTGGTTGGTATTCTTCCCGAGGTGCGAGCTGGTCGAGGTCCTCAGTCTTCTTTTAAGCTGACCTCTGGCTGGAAGAGCTGGGCAGCCTCTGTGCCTCTGCAAAGCAGGATGAGAAATGCCGTAAGACCTTCAGAGGAGGGCCCTGTCTGCATCCAGGTTATATAACTCCAGGATTCCCTTCTGCTGTCCGAAATGTGTTTTGGCGCAGCCGGGATCCATATCTGCACAGTCAGTCAGTCAGTCAGTCAGTCATTCCCCTGACCGTTGATTGGGGGGGGGGGGGGGGGGGGGGGGGGGGGGGACGTGATGAGGCAGCCGCCGTTTCTTTCCAGGCTCTTCTGTTTATAGCTGTCGTGAGGAGATCTGGCATGGTCATTTTGGTCCAGTCACATCTGCACAAGAATAACCAAAAGAAAAGTTTCTGCAATAGGACGTTCGCTACTCCATTTCGAACTAAAGTTTCTCCCTATTAACTTCCAAGTTTGTTTTTCAAAAGATCATTTCTGGAAGAGAATAACACAGCAGGAGATGAAAACAGGGCAAAAAGAGGGGGGAACGAGGGAGATGGAGGATGAGAGAGATAGAGAATGAAGGGAGGAGGGGTGGGTGGGATGGGGGGGGTGGGGGTGGGGGTAGGGGTTGGGGGTGGGGATGTTGCTCGCATGCAGGATGGGAACATCAGTCATTTGTTGAAAGGAAGGCGAGGTGGGGTGTCGGGAGGCTAAAATGTCGGTTAGGTTGCAGGGGGTGAGGGGAGGGTGGGGTGGGGAAATGAGAATGTGGGTGGGCGAGGGGGACAGGAGATCATTCAACACTGGAGAGGAGTGCCCAAGGCGAAACCAAGATGGGGAGGGAGGGATGGGAAAGAGTGGGTTAAGGGTGAACAATAAACAAGTAGGGTAACTCTTGCTCCCAGAAGAAAACCTAACACAGAGTAACTTTTATTCAAGACTGGCACAGCCTTTTAAACTTGAATCAACCGACCACATCCTTCAAGTCTGCACGACGTATGCTGCATCCAGGAGAAAGTACTGGCCAACACCGACAGCAGTGAAAGCCAAGTTGTACGGCACCCTGGAGGAACTGCGACGGACGACGACAGCCTTCATCGAGAACACCGGGCTACTCATCTAACGGGATGGCGAACGAGGGAAGAAGAAGAAGAACTTGAATAAAGTCAGACAAATACACAGACGAACATCTAATAGTGGGGGGGGGGGGGGGAAAACAAACGCAGGCCAACAACCCCTCGGGGGGTAAGGGTGTTTTCAAGCAGGAAGGAGAAAGTTACCCAAGGTGGTTAAAAAAAAAAAAAAAGGGGGGGGGGGGGGGGATGGGGGGTGGGGGGTGGGGAGGGGTAAGGTTCAAAACCGGATAGGGGCGAGAGGGGTTAATGAACGGGCGTGGTGAGGGTAGAAGGCACGTGATGATGATAATGTTGTAAAATAAGAAAACTTAGGCTCGGCAGGGCGGGGACGGAGGTGGGAGCGGGGAGTGGAGGAAGATTAAGGAATAGAGGAAAAAAGGGGAGGGAGGGAGAGGTGGCTGGACAAGATAAGGTGAAGAACAAAAAAGTAGACGTATAAATAATGAAATCGATAGTAGTTTAAGCCGCTGTTATAAATGGAACGAAGGAGGGGGGGGGGGGGGGGGTGGAGTGGAGTAAGGGCTGGAAGGGGACAGAAAGTGTGTGAGGAGGTGGGGAGGTGGGGAGGGGGGGGGGGGGGGGGGGGGGGCTCCTATAACAACATCTTTGATACTCTTCTTCATAACTACGTTCCACTCAGACTCGTGCGTGATTAAATGACTTTTTCTTCTTTCTTTCTGCGTACGCAGGCTGATACTCCTGCCGACACTGCCTGTGTAGACAGGCAGTGGAGTGTTGTGTGTATGACCGGTTTTTTTTTTTTTTTTTATCCCGCCAGTAAGACAGCCATACTCCATCTTCGGGGAAGGTGCATGCTATGTGTAACGTGTCATCCATACCAACGGCCAAACTGGCCTTCGCTTCTGAAAGTTGGTGATGGGATTTTGACGTGTGTGCAAGATGTTGTGCGTGCGTTCACACACGGAACCTCGGTTTATAGTCTCATTCGAAGGACTGTATGGGGAATGGAGTCAGAACCAATGTTAACTCCGAGGGGAAAATCCCTCTGTACCGAAATTCATCTGAAAACAGGAGGAAAGTGTGAGAAGATACAGAGTAGGAGGGAGGGGGGGGGGGGGGAGGAGGAAGGGTGGAATGAACTGTAGGAAAAGAAAGTGATTGAGGGAGAAGAGAAAATGTACATTGAGAGGGGGGGGGGGGGGGTGGGAGGGCACAATGGGGTGTTCGAGTTGAATATAAGTGGCAAGGAGATGGGAAGGGACAAAGAGGAGGAGGGGGGGGGGGGGGTATAGGCGAAAGGTGCTGATAAAAAAAAATGGGAGTATTACCCTAATAACTATCCCACAAAACCGATCAGACCGCGACGTCACAAAAACGTCACTAATTCACACTCTGCCAGCACTTTCAGCACTGTACAAATTTAAAGCTATGGTAGACATGCACCTCGTTCACAGTAAGTAGAGGAGAGAAGAGATGGAGGGGGGGGGGGGGGTGGTGGATGGGAGGTACTGATTTAAACTTTGTGAGCGTAAAATTCAAAATCCTTCAAGCAAGTCTATCAACACACACACACACCACACACACACACACACACACACACACGCACACCTTTAGAGTGAAATACTGTCATAC
>JADBJO010029321.1:15000-19189 GCA_016801955.1 Conus betulinus
TGCGTACGTGAATGCGTGCGTGTGTGTGTGTGTGTGTGTGTGTGTGTGTGTGTGTGGTGTGTGTGTGTGTGTGTGTGTGTGTGTGTGTGTGTGTGTGTGTGTGTGTGTGTGTGTGTGTGTGTGTGTGTGTGTGTGTGTGTGTGTGTGTGTGTGTGTGCGTGTGTGTGTGTGTGTGTGTGTGTGTGTGTGTGTGTGTGTGTGTGTGTGTGTGTGTGTGTGTGTGTGTGTGTGTGTGTGAAATCTGTATGTGCGTGTGCTGTGTGGTGGAAGGGGGGGATCGTTTTCTGTTCATTTCTTTCTTTCTTCTCTCCGCCTCTTCTCTCTCCCTTCCCTGCACTGATCCTGTCCCCCCCCCCCCCCCCCCCCCCTCCCCCTCCCCATGTTCCCCCTCCCCATTTTCAATGACATCGCGTATCTGCAGTTTAGTGTGCACAGCTTGTGCTCTCTCTCTCTCTCTCTCTCTCTCTCTCTCTCTCTCTCTCTCTCTCTGTACATGTATGTGTGTGTGCGTGTGTGCAAGAGTGCATGTGTGTGTGTGTATGTGTGTGTGTGTGTGTGTGTGTGTGTGTGTGTGTGTGTGTGTGTGTACAAGTGTGTGCGTGCGTGCGTGCGTGCGTGCGTGCGTGCGTGCGTGCGTGCGTGCGTGCGCGCGCGCGCGCGCGCGCGCGCGCGTGTGTGTGTGTGTGTGTGTGTGTGTGTGTGTGTGAGAGAGAGAGAGAGAGAGAGAGAGAGAGAGAGAGAGAGATCTGCATCTTGAAAAACTCTTTCACCAAGTTTTGGTAGCTTTCCTGTCGTCTTCAAAGTTTCGTTATTTCATTCACCCAACATCAGTACATTCTTTTCTCCTTCTCCATCTCCTTGTCCTTCTCGTTCTCTTCTTCTTTGTGCGTGCGTGCGTGCATGAGTGCGTGCGTGCGTGCGTGCGTGCGTGCGTGTGTTGCACTTTTTTTTCGCGGCAGGTTTTGTAACCCGAAGCACTTTCTATAATTTTCAACTAAGTCTACTTCCTTTACCAGCCGCCGTGGCGAAGTGGTTAGCGTCGCGGACTCCCGGCTGGGGGGTCGTTGGGTTCGAATCCCATCAGAAGTCATGTGGGTTTTCCCTGCCCCGACCGGCTCCTACCCAGAGCTTTTGGGTTTGCTGCGGGCTCAGTTGGGAAGACTGGGACCACACACAGTCTAGTTTCATCCACTTAATGGATGCGTTTCTGAGAGTGTTTGACGCCGGGATATATTATGAAAGGAAGCGTAGAGTACAGCCCTGTCATGTAGTCTCAGACCGAAATGGAAATCCGTAGCATCATCTTAATCATCCCTCATTCTCATCGATCGATCAGCAACAAAAGAAAAAAAAAAAAAAGTCTCAGGTTCTGTGGCCCTTCATGCCCTGCTCTCATGGTGACCTCAATTTCGATGTCCTCTCCACGTCTGTGGCCTTGGTTTGGTTCCGTCGGGGTCACCGGTATCGGCGAGTCCATGGGGGCTGTCGTTGGACGGACGTGGTGGCGCCCTCCGGAGGGAGAGCTCACTCACGCCGGCTCCGCGACTAAGCAATTATTGTCGTCAGTAGGGGGCTTAGTAGGTGGTGTCCTGCGTATGTTAGATCAGAACAGGCGCCACTGAACACCACTGAAGTGACTCGGCGGGCAGTGCAGTGTCTCCTCCGGTGGGTTGCCTCTTGACGGCTTGACATTGACTGCTCCCTGTGGATTGCTGGTGCCGGGGCTGTGGCGGGGCCGACGGGCTGTGGCTGTGGATGGGGTGTCGGAATGAGCGGCGTGGGTGGTCCCTCTGGTGTTATGCAGGCAGAATGGTCACTCTGGTGTTATGCAGGCAGAATGGTCCCTCTGGTGTCATGGAGGCAGAATGGTCCCTCTGGTGTTGTGCAGGCAGAATGGTCACTCTGGTGTTATGCAGGCAGACTGGTCACTCTGGTGTTATGCAGGCAGACTGGTCCCTCTGGTGTTGTGCAGGCAGACTGGTCACTCTGGCGTTATGCAGGCAGACTGGTCACTCTGGCGTTATGCAGGCAGACTGGTCACTCTGGCGTTATGCAGGCAGACTGGTCACTCTGGGTGTTATGCAGGAGGCTACTGGTCACTTGTGTGTTATGCAGGCAGACTGGTCACTCTGGTGTTATGCAGGCAGACTGGTGGTGTTGGTGTTATGCAGGCAGACTGGTCACTCTGGTGTTATGCAGGCAGACTGGTCACTTGGTGTTATGCAGGCAGACTGGTCACTCTGGTGTTAAGCAGGCAGACTGGGTCACTCTGGTGTTAAGCAGGCAGACTGGTCACTCTGGTGTTAAGCAGGCAGACTGGTCACTCTGGTGTTAAGCAGGCAGACTGGTCACTCTGGTGTTAAGCAGGCAGACTCACCACTCTACAGCGTGCAGCAGACTATCTAACCGTCGTAAATGATGTGACACAGGCAGACTGACCGCGCGCTGGACAAGTGTGAAGCTGACACACTGACCACAGTACAATGTGCAGCAGAAAAAAAAAAATGACCACTATACAATGCGAAACAAACAAACAAACAAAAAGTACTGTACATTGTGAAGCAGGCAGACTCAGTACTATACAGAGGAGAGAGAGAGAGAGAGAGAGAGAGAGAGAGAGCGATGAGAGAGAGAGAAGAGAGAGAGAGAGAGAGAAGAGGGCAGTGGGGGTGGGGGTTGGGGGGGGGGGGGGAGAGAAGGAAGAGGGGAAAAAGAGAGAGACTGGACAGAGAGACCAGACGACAGACAGACGGACACTGAGAGAGGCAGATATAGATAGGGATAGATCAAAATAAAGCTGGCACGTTTCATCAAAGCCAGCTCTCACATCATGGTAGGCACAGGTGCCCCAATCATTCCACAGGAGAAACAGCAGTGCTGCAGCTCAGCCTTCTCTCTCGTGTGCCCATGCGCTCTGTGGAAGAGTGCGTTTCATGTGCGACACAAAACGCAGAGGAACTGCTCGATTCAATTTTGTCCACCAGTTCTCAACATGTTCAACTTTATAAACAGCCAGCATGATGAGGGGTGAATTATCTATCAATGTAGTTTTGGGATTCAGGAGTTTGATACTTAGACAGGTGCAGCCATCGTGTATTGTTTAAAAAAAAAAAAGAGAGAGAGAGGAGAGAGAGAGAGAGAGAGAGAGAGAGAGAGAGAGAGAGAGAGAGAGAGAGAGAGAGAGGAGAGAGAGAGAGAGAGAGAAGCGGATGCTGAAGAATGATATCAAGAGAATCGACTCTCAGTGTGTGTTTGAAAAAAAAAAAAAATGCCGTAATCTCTCATCCCAGCTTTAAACGAGGTGAAACCTTTTTCTACTGGCGTACGAAATACACTGACCCACTCTGAAACAGCACAGGGTGATTTTATTTTTGATACCTTATGCAAGGGTTCTAGTGTCAGCTTCATAAAATGTTTTGTACACACATTTTGCTATATAACACATTGTTCTGTGTAATCTCAGATATGCTCCTCTCTCTCTCTCTCTCTCTCTCTCTCTCTCTCTCTCTCTCTCCACACACACACACACACACCACACACACACACACACTCACACTCACACACACACACACACACACTCTCTCTCTCTCTCCTCTCTCTCTCTTCTCTCTCTCTCAAACGATCCAGACGCTGCTAGCGCGAGCATATTGAAACCTTTGCTGACCAACACAAAACGAGCGTTCAAGCTAGTAACAAAACAAACAAACAAACAAAACAAATAGACAAAACGAAAATAAAACAACAAAACATAGTTTCATGGACTCAGATATCACCACATATTTGCATTCTACCCTTCAGTAACAGACTTCAAAAATCAAGTTAATAAACCGGACAGTAGTAGAATACAGCATAAAGTCCACAAAGCACACGATCATGATCAGAAGCGCACTGTCATTATTAATGCACAGATTGTCGATTTGTTCTCCGAGAACTCTTCAACCAAATTCTTGCCCCTGTTCCAGCAGTTGACTGGTTCCAATCCACCTGAGAATGTTCCAGCAAAGCTCCGTGAGTTGATCTGACAACACAAGCGTATACCACCTTCAAAATCCATTATTTCGACCACTAAAAAAACAAACAAACAAAACAAACACCCCGCCACCGCCACCCTGTCGCCCTTTCCCCGTACTACGGCAATAACAAATGAACCGTGTTTTGTGCTGTCTGTGGTTTGTGGTGGTGGGAGGGG
>JADBJO010029322.1:0-19187 GCA_016801955.1 Conus betulinus
TACTTCCTAATCAACCATTGACCCCCATTGGATGTCAACGCCAGTGGTCCAGGGCCTAAATGATATTCAGCTTGCGAGCGCCCGTACTTGCTAGGTGACCAACCCCACAAGGTAAATATTCCCTTTATTATTTGATTGTGACACAGAATGGACATCGATGTGGTCAAATATCTTCACACCAACTGTCAAGCTCAGCTAAGAAACATAGTGATCTATCGGTAAAGCTGTAGCGATCCAACAGGTGGAATAAGAACATGGTAGTATTAAACAATCCCCGCACAAGACTGGAGTGATCAAACAATTATCACCTGAAAACCAAGCTGAGATGAAATCGTGCCGTTCAGCCTCATTGTAACCAGTGTCAACATGACTCCTGAGACCTCATCACTAGTATTATATGAGGATAATATGTCTCCATGCGACACTACACACACACACACACAACACACACACACACACCCACAACACACACACACACACCACAACACACACACACACATACACACCACCACACACACACACACACACACACACACAACCCACACATCGCAGGAAGCGTTTATGTGTATTAAAGGCGTAATGGCATAATCACTAAAACATAGAGCAGGCTGGTCATCATAACTTTACACCATTTTGCTGACTTTTTAAATATTTACTCCACTTTAACAGGACATTCTTGCCAGCCGAGAATAGTCTGCACAGGTTGTAAACGGATTTCACACTCGTATACTTTCTGGGAATAAACGTACTCGTAACTCTTCATACTTTGGGCATTCCATAATGAAATGAAATTCGTCTCCAACATCTTGTTTACAATCTTTACAAAAGCGTTCCTCGCGGGCAAGACCAAGTCTTCTTCCTACTTCAATCATGACGGAATTTAATTAAGTGAAATATATAGAGTCAGGTAATTGTTCGATGTAATTTTCACGTTTGAATCTGTTTATAAATTCTAGAGATAGGCATTTATTACTTGCTCGCACACACGTTGCTCGCTCCCCAGATACAGACATTCTACGCCAGGCGTATTTCTGATGTTGTGACTGGACAGATTCCCCACGTGCCAGACCATACCCACAAGAACCAGGCTGAGCCACGGGGCACAGGTGCTGTGAGGAAGTGCAGTCCCTCATTTTGTGTCCTCTCTAGGATGTCCCCCTCCATTGGGCAATGTAGGAGTTGCCTTGGACAGGGAGTCATGGTGTCATGCATGCCCGTGTCAGGCAAGCCTTACAGCGTCTGATCGCTGCTTATCATCATCATCATCATCATCATCATCATCATCATCATCATCATCGTCGTCGTCGTCGTCGTCCGTCGTCGTCGACCGCCGCCCGTCGCGTCATCGTTGTCGTCGTTATCGTCGTCACGTCGTTGTCGGTCGTCATCATCATTATCATCATCTCATCATCATCATCATCATCATCATCATCATCATCATCTAACAACAACAGTACCACGCCAATAGCAACAACAACAACAACAATAATGATAAGATAACATACAATACTACTACTACTACTGATACTACTACTACTACTACACTGATTATAACAATGATGATCACTGATGATGATGATGATGATGATGATAATAATATAATAATTATTATAATAATAATAACGCTTAAACCACCATGTTGGGATCATTGAACAAAAATTACTGTAAAACATAAGCATGGGTTTATACACAGTACGTTCCGACACACAGTAAGATTTTAACCCGGGGTATTATACACAGTATATCAACACGGGGTTTCCAACACACAGTAAGATATCAACACGGGGTTATACACAGTAGTTTCCAACAAACAGTACGGGGTTATACACATTCATCCAACACACAGTAATATAAACACAGTATTATTGTGTATTTTCCCAACACACAGTAAGATTTCAACAGGGGTTATACACAGTGTTTCCAACACACAGTTAAGATATTAACTAGGGTTATACCATTGTTTCAACACACATAGATATACATGTGGTTATAAGATATTATTTTTCCAACATACAATAATGCATTACCATGGGGGGTATACACAGATACTGTTTTCAACACAAAGTAAAATATTACCATAAGGGTCATACACAGTATATTCCCACACACAGTTGGATGTACTGAGGTTGTACACATATATTCCAACACACTTATACACAGTATGTATTCCAACACACAGTAAGATATTACCATGAGGTTATACACAGTATATATCCCAACACACAGTCACAATATTTACCATGAGGTTATACACAGTATATTCCAACACACAGGAAAATGATACCATGAGGTTATACACAGCATATTCCAACACACAGTAACATATTACATAAGGTTTACACAGTATATTCCAACACATGGTAAAATATACTATGGAGGTACACATTATATTCCACAAAACACCGCGTAAATGATAGCATGTGTTACACACAGTATATCCAAACACACAACTAAATATTAACCATGAGGTTATACCAGTATATTCCACACACAGTAATATCAACTGGTTTTACAGTATTTTCAACCACACGTAACAACCTTGCAAGTGCTAGCCACCCTGGTATAGAGGTTAGGGTTGGGGACTTTTAGACTGTGGGGTCGGGTGTTTGTTCCCACCAAGGAGCATTTCTTTGTGTAATTTTTCAGGCTTTGCAGAGTCTTCAGTATGCCAGTGGGAAAGGTCGGAACCACAGAGTGGAATGTCATTGTCATGGCAGAATAAATGTGGTTATCAATCATATTGTAACCAAAAGATGTAGAGATGAGTGTCTCAATATTTGTCCCTGGTTGTATTTTGTAGTTGCCTCGTTGTGTTCAGGATTATCTTTTGGTATGTTTAGTGCAGTACTAGAGTTACGCTCTTGGTGGGCGACGTAATTATTAAGAGGAAACATGTCACTTAATTAGAGGATAGCAACGGCGGTATGGCAAGAGTTTACAAGCTAGGCTTGTTGATCTGCTGTTCTATCAAGCCAAGTCCATTTCTCACATATGACATACATTCATATAAAGGAATTTGGATTTCAATTAAACATCTCCTCGGTTCAAAATCAATGGACAGGGGAATAAAACTTTGTTTAAATCTGACACTTCTGCATTTAACCGATCGATATCTTCGTCCTGACTGAAGAAGGTCATACTGATTTGCAAGAACGTGGGTCTGGTCACACGCAATCTTCTTCGCTTTACAAACAACACGGCACCTGTACAGCTCACTCAGACTTTTTTGTCTCTCACCAACGATTTTTCCTCCCACGTTCACCACTTTCTCAAGCACATTTCTACTCTTCACAGTCAAACCCACCATACCAACACATAAATGAGAAAGTTAAAACAGATTCCAAGAAGCATGAATAAAATGTCCGAAGAATGTCAGTATTCACATGAAATGATCGCAGCTTGCGAAGACTATAATCTGGTTTGACATTTTTTGTGACATACTCAACATGGGATTTAAAATTCAGCTTATTATCTATAAAAGTTCCTAAATATTTGTATGATTCAACACGTTCTACTTCAGCACCTTTGATAAAAAGTGGTGGTACAGCTTTTGGATTCTTTCTAAAATCAATCAACATTTCTTTCGTTTTTTGTTACATTCAGATCAAGATAGTTATGATCGCACCAGTCAACAAATCTTTGAACCTCCTTGAAGTAAACAGAATCAGAGTTGGAAAGATCCACAAGTGCTGAGTCATCTGAATATTTATGTTGCCATCAGATGTGGTTGTATGGTGTTGAATGCTGATGAGAAATCAATAAAGAGAATGCGTACAAAGGAGGCAGTTTTTCGAGTGTGTGAAAAACATGATGGAGAAGTGTGAGTGGTGGCATCATCTGTTGATCTGTTCTGTTGGTATGCGAACTGAAACGGGTCTTGGTACTGTGTAGTATCTTTTAAAACAGAACAGAGGACAATTCTTTCAAGACATTTCATTGCAACAGATGTGAGGGCAACTGGTCGGTAATCATTTAAACAGCTTGGGTTACATTGCTTTGGAGTTCTTCCTTCACTTCCGTTTTAATTCTTTACTAAACTTTACTAAATCTTTATCATCAAATCTACAGTAAAAATCGTTCAGCTTTTCTGCAAATTGCTTCTGTTCTTTTGCTGTTTTTTTGCCTATGAGCTGGCTTTCTGAGCTGGGGTCCCTAAATTCTCGATGTTAGGCATCTGTAGGACGGTGTTCTGTGTCTCCTTGTTTCTGTGGATCTCTACAGCTGCCTGATCCAATGACCTCGCCAAACTTAATCCTCTAGGGAAATGGTCAGGAAGGTAGATGGAGATTACAATAAAAACAAAAGAGAGAAAAGAAAAACAGAAAACAGACTGAGACACTGCAGAGTGGACAGGAACACCATCTGAAGACACTCAGGGCCTTGACACACAACTGACGGACTGAAGGAAACTGCTGAACTGTTCGTCAGTGTGGTGTTCCCAATGACTGCCCACAGAACTGAAGGAACTGCTGAACTGTTCGTCAGTGTGGTGTCCCAGTGACTGCCCACAGAACTGAAGGAAACTGCTGAACGTTCGTCAGTGTGGTGTCACAAGACTCCCACAGAACTGAAGGAGAAGGAAGAAAGACATGACACTAACACTACCCATTTGTTGAAGTTTTGTTACATTCAACACTGGAGCCCTACAGACGCAAGGGTGTGTGTGTGTGTGTGTGTGGGGGGGGGGGGGGGGGGACTATCGCATTCATGGATACAAAACGCTGAAATTTCACATGAACACACGCTCACTCATGCGTATCTCTCCACAGTTTCTTTCTCCGCCCTTTCCATCCCCTCACTCTCCTTCTCGCCTTCTACACTTCCCTTCTGGCCCCTCCCTCCCCTTCCTTCTGACCTACCCCCTCACCCCCCTCACCCCCCCCCACACACCCACACACACACACACACACACTACAGGACGAGGGAATCTCTCTGGGAATGGGATGTCACGCATTCAGTTCTCTCCTACACGACTGAGAACAAGAAATACAAATTACTATGGTACTCAGGTTTCCACACACACAACCACACTTTCACACCACACCACAGTTCTTGAACAAGTCTCTTCAAGTTTTCTTCAGCACTGGATGATGGTGACACCCCTGGTTGACTGGCTCCAGGTTTCAGGACTGGGTCTTCGTGGTCGTCTCTGGGAACTCGACGTAGAAATCTTCTTCTTCGTCTCTTTCACCAACCTCTGGGTTTCAAACTCAGTCTTTTCTTTTTCATCTTGGCTTTTTACCCTAAGACCTTGTCTTTTACCCTGTAACTTGCTGTCTCCCAGACCACGTTTCTCTCGAACCCTACTCTGTCCTGCCACCCTCTCTCCTCTCTCTCCTCTGTCCTCTCTCTCTCTCTCTCTCTCTCTCTTCTCTCTCTCTCTCTCTCTCTCTCTCTCTCTGTGGTGGTGTTTCTCCTCCTCTCAGTCTTTGTCCATGCTGCTTCTCCACCACCTTGTTCACAAGTACCCTGAATTCTCCTTTCGCTACATTCTTCCACACATCAGCATTTACACACATCCCTACCTAACTGATTAGCAAACAACCACTTGGCACCAGATGGGACATCGAAATTTCCCGCCGACTTCGGGGGCCCTTTACACAGTAATTATCCTAGAGAAAAGCTACGACAACAACGTCCACACGCATTTCACCAGCCTGACAATAGCCTCAACACAGTGCCCCACGGCAATACCATCTGAACGAGCCCAAGACTCCTGCTCTTCAAGGACTGTTTACAAGCGACCTCAGCTGACTGAGTATTTAGCGCCTACTCGATGCTCCCCGAGGTCCTAGTGGTTACATCCCTCCCCCCCTTTCGCTATCGGGAAGGTTCGAACTCGGGAGGGTCCTTACTACCTTAGGTGCCATCTGTCACCTGACCACTTCGTCCTCCTTGACACAGTTCGACGTGTGTGGTAGGTAAGGTGTACTGGCTAATGGGTCTATTACCTATTTCTCTACTACGTACAACATTCCTTGCCTCTAAAGCGCTTAAGGCCTTTTGTGAGAGGTTTCAGGTGGATGGGAGGGACGGGGGCGGAGGGAATGGGGGGGGGGGGGGGGGGGGTAGTAAGTCGTATTCCCGCATTCTGAAACCAATGGTCAGTGCAAGATATTTTAGAGAACTCTCTTCCACAATTGCCTTTGACTGTCATCTTTTTTTCCCTCCTGCTGTTTTGAACCAGCCACCCACGTGTTTTGATTCCGGAACATCCTGTCTTTCTTTGTGTTTTGTTACACAGTCACAGCATGACATGTTCCATTGTCTGTCGCAGTGTGTGATGACTCACGCACTGTCAGAATGGGGACTCTTCGAGAAATTTGCATGGGAAGACTTTTGTGACATCACGACAATTATCAGGTCAACGTAAAATTACTGTGGAAGATGACATAAATAAGATGAATAACGGGAAAAAAAACACCGGAGAGGAGAGGAAAGAAAAAAAGGTGAGACTTGAGTCCCCATCTTGGAATGGTCTCTTGTTCCTCGCCGCTGTCCTCTGTTACAACATGGAGAGGCTGACCCCAGGTCAGTAGTTTCATCGCTGTCTCCGTTACGACATGGAGAGGCTGACCCCAGGTCAGTAGTTCGTCGCTGTCTTTTACAACATGGAGAGGCTGACCATCAGGTCAGTAGTTCATCGCTGTCTCCGTTACGATGTAGGAGAGGCTGATCCCCAGGTCAGTACTTCGTCGCATTTTGCTGTACGTGGTGAGACTGAGGTCCCTGAGTCCGGGCCTGGGACTGTACATTTTTTTATTTTGTCGCTCTCTCGCTGTCGCCGTTACGACATGGAGAGGCTGACTGCCAGGTCGGTAGTTCAACGTAGTTTGATGCACACTGTAAGACTCCACTTAGCTTGAAAGTGAGAGTCAGACAGTCATACACATAGTACCCCACCATCCATAACAACGTTTGACTGTATTCTGTGATGATAATGAATGTTTTTTTTTCATCACACATTCAGTTGAAGGGGACAGATTGAGCAGAATAGCGGGTTCACCCACTTTGGCATATTGTTACCCGCTTGTAGGATCTCAATTAGTGTACAATTATGTTGTTTGCACGCCTCTGTAGTAGTAGTAGTAGTAGTAGTAGTAGTAGTAGTAGTAGTAGTAGTAGTAGCAGCAGCAGCAGCAGTAGTAGTAGTAGTAGTACTATCAGCAGCAGTAGTTTCATTTTGCGTCTTTTCACAAAATCATGTGGTATAAGACACAATGACACTGACACGCATATCTTATTTTTGTCAAGGAGGTACAATTTTTTTTAGCACAGAAGAAAAGTAAACAAAAGAAGAACTGCAAATTAGGTGGCTACACAAGTAAGCACATTTATGAAATTATTTCCATTTGTGTTTCTTGTCTACGTTTAGTACGAAAATCATTCTTACACAGCAGCCATTCCCTTCACGTGTGCACACTGATCCATGCAGTCTCCCATCGCCTTGCACGCACGCATGTATGCCCTTGTCCTCCTTTCTCCCATTCACACATCTCTGTACAGATAATTTATCTGGCTTGATATTATGAGAACCATTTTAACTTTTATTCATTCATAATTTTCTTCCACGTGTCGACAGCTTGTTACATGTTTTGCCAGCATCTTTACCAATGTGTCATCATTTGTTTTACAAACTATTGTTACGGTTTTCGACTCTTGAGTGTGTCATGGTCAAAGGGTTTTGATTTTTTTTCTCTGATGTTCCAATAAGCGAGACAAAAAAAGTGAAACAACAAAAAGTAACTCGCCTTCTCTATTTGCAACATCATTACACAATGGGACGTGAATCATCAACAGCAGCGTCAATGTAGATACCCTTCTTTCTTAGCATCACATTGAAAGGTAAGTTTTATGTCGTGTTTGCTGTAAAACCTTTTGTATACAATAAAGAACTCAAGTTGGTTATTAGACACTAATGCCATTGTTTTCAGTTTGGTGAAACATTTATTCACATTGGTGTTGTGTAGACCAAAAACTAGCGTCCCTTTCTAGGTACGATGGGATCAAGAAAGGTGGTTTGTTTCCGCTCACACGCACTAATCATTGTGGATTATTATATTCAGACGATTCTCTGTTCACGAATTGGTCATGGTCTGTTCATGAAGCAATACGCTTCAGAATGGCACAAGCTTAGAATGGACCATGATCTATATCGACCCACTAGAGGGCTGTGATGTGTGATACTGATGTAGACAGTGGCGAAGAAGATGCACAGAAAAAGCATCTCTAATTTCAATTGCTGTTAGTTGACTGTTCTATCAACAGCAACGGTCTCTTCAAGAAATGGCGAGAGATAGACTTTAGATGCAGGTGATGAAATACGTGTTACTATGAGTTGGCAGTAGTGTGTGTATCGGGTGGAAGGCGGCAGGTGGGTGTTATTGATTGTATAGCTGAGTTGACAGTGTGTGTGTTGGGTGGAAGGCGGCAGGTGGGTGTTATTGATTTGATAGCTGAGTTGCAGCCAGAACAAGACAGATCCTTCCACTTTACATTGAACAGCAGGCAATACAAATATATCTGCCTCTAAAAGGGATTGCGATGGTTCCCATATGCAGCCAGTGAAGAGTTTCATATCTATAATATATTTTCTTAATTTCATGTTCCCAGTTTTTACATCTTCAACCTCCTGCCCCCCTCCCCCCCTCCTTAAGTCCAAAGTTTTGCCAAGTCATTACTATGAAGACAATTTAGTTGTTGGCCTGCGCTTGTTTCCCCCCACTATTAGATTGTTCGTCTTTGTATTTGTCTGACTTTATTCAAGTTTAAAAGTTGTGCCAGTCTTGAATGAAAGTTACTCTGTGTTAGGTGTCCTTATGGGAGCAAAGACTACCCCACTTGTTTACTGTTTATTGTTTACTGTTCCCTGCCTTATTTCATTTCTAACTTGTTCACATCACTGGAGCTGGTGGACTCCCTGCCCCAGAAGGGGATTGGTTTGTACAGGTACACAGTGCAACGTTGACAAGTGCGTTTACGCCTTCAACACGGACTAACGTGCACATTTGAACTCATCATGTTCTGAAGGAGCAAAGAGATTGTGTTGTTCCCCGTAGATTACGTCACGGTGCATACTTCATGAGTTCAACATTTGCGTTTCCAAAGCACTGACTGAAAACATTTCATTTTTCTGCTCTTAGAACTTGAGTATTTTTCTTTTTTTCTTTTGTTTTCCGGTGTTTAAAAATATCTTTAGGAAACCCTCCTGCTGATACATGGTTTGCCAGAGACCACACAGTCAATTTTCCAATTTGTTTTGGATACTTTTTTTTTCCATTTATTGGAAATGTGTTGGAAATGTGTTTCTTGTTTGCAGGCCTTTATAGTGTATAGTTTATCTTGTGTTCCTATAATTGTAATTGACGTATGCAGACTGGTTTTTATTTTTAGTACGTATTTGGGGCTATTGAAACTGAAAAAAATACAGAAAAAAACTGTTGTGTGATGTTATGAAAAACCACTACCCTCTCGACACCACCACCCCTAAATAGAGACATGCTCAAAGTCAATAAACTCCACATTTCATATCAAACTGCCTGCTGTGCATGTTCAAACAGCATGCAAACCAACACTGTAATGTAGCTTTTGCACGAAAAAGGGAGCATAAATGGGTTACATGTGTATACACAGCATGCATACTGAGAGGGAAAAGGGTGGAATGTGAGTGAGTAGCGCTGGTCTGAATGACATGGGAAACGAGTGGATGTGGCACCAGACTGTGACTCTTTCGTTCGCTGTACCCAGGTAGGAGGCAATTGTCTATATGAAACAGTGAACGATAAAAACACTTAGAGTCTGGTCTATATTCATAAACAGGCGCTACAGAAGTACCGCCGATAGGACTGGAACAGAATGAATACCGCACCGGGTTCCTCAGTTCTGTCAGTTGAAAGCCAAGGCCAGAATGTCTACACATGCTTTCCCTGTTCATTCTGCAATGCTGTCAGTCCTTGCGCGCTTCTTGTCCATCTCCCTCCCTCAACAGATCCCTGGAGGATTGTTTTCAGAATGGGGACAGAATCTTGTGGCATGGCCATACCAATGCCGTTATCCTTCTTGACTGACGTCAGTAAAACTTCCTGTCGTCCTCTGTGATTGGTTTATATGATCAGCATGTCTGATGTTCGTGTGATGCTCTGTATTGGTTATATGATCAGCATGTCTGATGTTTGTGTCATCCTCTGTGACTGGGCTATATGATCAGCGTGTCTGATTTTCCGTTTCTTGCGTTAAACACCTCATTTCCACATCTGATTTTCTTTCAGATTCGCTGAGATGGTCCATGTCATGCAAGCATACAGGCAGATGGAATATATTATGAATCCATGCAAGAGCCTGTTGTGTTTCCATGAGATCTTATCCTTCCATACCATTTTCGGTCCAGATGTCACCATGATCAAGACTGTGTGCATGTGGTGTTATGTTCTGTGTCATATTAAATATAGTGAAAGTAGCTGACATAGACCTACTACCATACAAAAAACTGATAGTTGTGGCTATTTGTTTAAAGGGTGATGTGTATGTGTGATATGTGCTGTATCAAATACAATGGTGATTGTAACTGACGTTGACCCACCCTCCATGGAGTGGTTGCAAAAAAAAAAAAAAAAAAAAAAAAAAAAAAAAAAAAAAACCAGAAAAAAAAAAAAAAAAAAGGGCTATTTGTGACCTGGAGGGTCATGGGGGACATATGTGGTGTCCCTTCTACCCATTTTTCCTCTGTGGGTGTGTGTGTATGTGTGCGTGAGTGTGTGTGTGGTGTGTGTGTGTGGTGTGTGTGTGTGTGTGTGTGTGTTGCTCTCAACGTGACCAGGGCTCTGTGTTTCATCCTTTTGCTGTCTTCGCTGTTTAGGACTGGCGTAGGCCAGCAACACAGTTTTGCTGTTATTGTTGTTGTTGTTGTTGTTGTTGGTGTTGTTGTTCCTCTGTCTATTTGTTGTGTCCTATTGAGAAGACCAGGGGATTACGACCTCCGACCCCGCCCTGTCGCCCTACTGGCCCGTGGTACTGTGGGCGCTCATGTGTGCCCGCAATAAGTCCTGGAGGTGTGTCCAGTGCTCCATGGAGTGGGAGTTCCACAGGGACCCGTTTAACTTCATCAGAGGTGACAGGCGCCCCACCCTTTGTGTTCTGCAGTGCTTTCAACAGGACAGTCCACCAGAAACTTGATTGGAGACTGATGGGGGACCCACCCCTTTGTGTTCTACAGTGCTAGAACAGGACCGTCAATCAGGGCGATCCCTTGGCCCTTGTGTTGTTTGTGTGCTTTGGGGACGGACCCCCTGTGGTGTCGTTCAATCGTGCATGTCTGTTTTGTGCATGCAACCACTGCACTCACACACTGCACCACCCCCACACCCTGAGCATGGACAACTGATCCAGCACCTGTATTTGTTACAAGGGCTACTGCTGCGCGCTGGTCTTACTGACATCTGTCACACATCTGAGTGCCTGTTTCTGTGCGTGTTTGTGTTAATAACGCTGATTGTGTTCCACACGTTTTATTTGGGAAATTGGGGTTTGTGGTCAGTATGTTCGCGGGTTAGGGTCAACGATTGTGACGGGGGAGGGAGGGGGGAGGGAGGGATGGTTGTCCGGCTTAGCATCTGTGACACTGGACAGTGCTGATGTTCTCTTTGCTACCTTTCAACGGATTTCGAATATAAACATCCCATTACTGAAAACGGATTTCTGATGTAAACTTCTCATTGCTGATAACGGATTTTTTTTTTTTTTTTTTTTTTGAGGAGACACTGCCTGCTGCCGAGTAACTTCGGTGGTGTTCAGTGGCGCCTGTTCTGATCTAACATACGCAGGACACCACCTACTAAGCCCCCTACTGACGACAATAATTGCTTAGTCGCTGAGCCGGCGTGAGTGAGCTCTCCCTCCGGAGGGCGCCACCACGTCCGTCCAACGACAGCCCCCATGGACTCGCCGATACCGGTGACCCCCCGACGGAACCAAACCAAGACCACAGACGTGGAGAGGACATCGAAACTGAGGTCACCATGAGAGCAGGGCATGAAGGGCCACAGAAATTTGAGACATTTTTTTTTTAATGCTGATCGATGAGAATGGGGATGATTAAGATGATGCTACGGATTTCCATTTCGTCTGAGACTACATGACAGGGCTGTACTCTACGCTTACTTTCATAATATATCCCGGCGTCAACCAGGCCCGAGAGATACAGGACCTGCAGTGTTGGTCAGGAAATTTGAGCAACACTCTCAGAAACGCATCCTTAAGTGGATGAAACTCGACTGAGTGGTCCTAGTCTCACCAACTGAGCCCGTAGCAAATTCATCTCTGGGTAGGAGCCGGTCGGACTGGACTGTGTTTTTTATCTAACACTACACTTTTCATGTAACAACATTGTCCCCATAGCTCGACATTTCTGTCTAATACAACAGGCAACTGTGAAAAAAACAGCGAAAATCTGTATCAATAATTCATCATTTGATAACGCCATACCGGAGTTTCTTTTTTAGCTGTATCTACCTTGGAAAAATTACAGGATAGTCTGACATCTCTAGCCCCTCCACACTGGAAAAAAAAAAAAAAAAGAAATGACTTTTGATATCCTGAACAAACTTACAAAATGGGCAAAGTAAGCTCTTAATCTAAAGTTCGCAAAAATATGTAGTGTCAGTTTATGTGTGACTGTTAACACATTTCTCTGTAAAAATGTTTTGTAAGGAGTACAACAATGTATATTTTCCCTTACAATCTGCTACAGTGACTACCTCATCAGGAACTGTATTAGTTTGGTGAATACTCCAGGACTTCCAGTGACACCTGCTGATTAATAGCAGTGTCCTGCAGTTGGCTCTACGTTTGACAATAGCTTAGCGCAGAACACCTGGCAGTGAACACAACTCTGTGTGTGGGAGCTGGGGTGATTGACTTCAACAGCTTTCTGTCACTGACCTGCTGATGGGAGGGATTCTATAGACTGCCACTTGATCGATGCATGTATTTGTTTAGAGTGTGAATAAATGGTTTGCCAGGTCTAAAGAGAAAGAAAGAGACAGAAGGCTGTCGGGATTTAAGAAAACAGATATACTGGGAGTATGGAGCAACTTCATCCTCAAAGAGAAAGTCCAAACCTCTGACACCAAAGTCCATGCACCTCTGTTCATAACCAAAAGTCACCTGGAGTGATCAGGCTGAGGCCGTTAAAGAGTGATGACTAATTCTCTCTCTCTCTCTCTCTCTCTCTCTCTCTCTCTCTCTCTCTCTCTCTCTCTCTCAATATAATATATATATATATATATATATATATAAATAACACACACACACACACACACACACCACACACACACACCACACCACCACACACACACACGTTTGCTTTGAAAACGCACAAACGAAACACAAACACAGACATGCGCACACGCACGCATACAGGTACGCACTCACACACGGAAAAATGCACACCCACGTTCAAATTGCCAATATGCTGGTAGCACCCATCAAATCTGTATCCAGCATTTGTTTGTTGTAGCTGCGGGATATATTCCCCATGGATTAAAACGTTCCTGTCTGGATGTATTCCCCATGTGTCAACGTGTTTCTATATGGATATATGTCCCATGTGTCAAAATGCCCCTATCTGGACAATTATACACCCAATGTGTTAAACGTTCCTGTCCGGATATATTCCCCATGTGTCAAAGCGTTCCTCTCTTGATATATTCCCCATGTATCAAAGCGTTCCTGTCTGGATATATTCCCATGTTTCAAAACATTCTCTCTGGATGTATTTCTCTATGTCTCAAAACGTTCCTTTCTGGATGTATTCTCTATGTCTCAAAACGTTCCTTTCTGGATGTATTATCTATGTCTCAGAACGTTCCTTTCTGGATGTATTATCTATGTCTCAGAACGTTCCTTCTGGATGTATTCTCTATGTCCTCAGAACGTTCCTTTCTGGATGTATTCTCTATGTCTCAAAACGTTCCTTTCTGGATGTATTATCTATGTCTCAGAACGTTCCTTTCTGGATGTATTCTCTATGTCTCAGAACGTTCCTTTCTGGATGTATTCTCTATGTCTCAAACGTTCCTTCTGGATGTATTCTCTATGTCTCAAAACGTTCCTTTCTGAATGTATCTCTATGTCTCAAAACGTTCCTATCTGGATGTATTTCTCTATGTATCAAAACGTCCCTTTCTGGATGTATTCTCTATGTCTCAAAAAAACGTTCCTTTCTGGATGTATTCTCTATGTCTCAAAACGTCCCTTTCTGGATGTATTCTCTATGTCTCAAAACGTTCCTTTCTGGATGTATTCTCTATGTCTCAAAACGTTCCTATCTGGATGTATTCTCTATGTCTCAAAACGTTCCTATCTGGATACACCAATGTCTCAACACATTCCTGTCTGGGTATCTTCCCACATGTCTCAACACATTCCTGTCTTGGTATCATCCCCATGTCTAAAAGCTTCCCTTGCTGGACATATTCTCCGTGTGTTAAAACGTTCCAAGCAAACATGCTGAGCCAGGAAATACTTGTTGTGAGAAGTCCAGTCCCTCATGTTTGTCCGTCTCTGGGACATACACCTTCCAGCAGACCCCGTAGGTTGGCCATGGACAGGGAGTCATGGTGTGAAACATGCCCGTGTCCGGCAAGCTTACAGTCCCTGATCAATGCTTTTTATCATGCCTCTTCTAATGATCGGCCAAGTACTTTCTGAGAGATATACATGAAGAAGAAAAACCGTTAAGGGCAGTTATAGCCGTAAGTACCGGATACCACGGTAAACTAAAACATCGAGTACCATCCATGAACCATAATGAAGATACCTACAAATTTTCAAAAAGATCGACAAAGTGATTTCTGAGGTACTCCATAAAGAAGAAAAACCCGTTATGGGCCGTTACAGCCGTTAGTAACGGCTATAACGGGGAACTAAAATGTCGGGCATCATTCGTCCGTGAGGAAGAAAAACCGTTGCTGGCCCTTACAGCCGTTAGTAGCTGATGTATAGCGCAAGGAAGAAGGCGTTGAATGAGAACGAGGCTGTTGGAAGGGAACAGCCTTCCAACAGCCTCGTTCTCATTCATCGCCTTCTTCCTTGCGCTGAACACAGAAGCGATCAAAGCTAAGTGCATTTTCGTTATTTGCTTCATTTTTGTTGCACTTGAAGAAGACCTAAGAGGTCGAAACGCGTTGTGGTTGTGTCTTGTGTCTCGTTTGTCCACGGTTCTCTGGGCGGGCTCGCTGACATTTATTTAAGATTTGCCTCCATTCTGTCTCATATGGCACTGTGAGCTCGATCATGATCAGCTGCTGTGGTTGACTGAGAGTGGACTACTATGTCTGGTCTCATGCCACTCTTGCTGATGATCTCTGGGTGACTCTTCCATTCTGGGAGGTCTGCAGTGCACTCCCAGTCATTCTGCCCCGTCCAGCAGACTCTGCCTGCATGTTCCGAGTGGCACTGTTGTTCTTGGCCATGATTTGCTGCCTCCTGCCGTGAAGAATGTTGCGGGTGCTTTTGGAGTCCTGCTTTTCCTTTTGTGGTGTTGGTACTAGTTCAGACTACTTGTACAATCTCTTTGAGCACTGGTTGTGCCTCCATGTGTACTTCCTTGAGCCAGGGATACTTTGCATGAGCTTAGGACATGCTCCACTGTTTGTTTTCATGTTTCTGTAACATCACACCAACCAAAGATACCGTCTTTTTTATGTCCTCAAAGTACTGAAAAATAAAATCAGTCTACACACATGAATTCCAAACGTAGGAACACAAGATAAACTATACTCTATAAAGGCCGGCATACCACCTCAAAGGCCTCCGCAAACAAGAACACATTCCCGCAGCATAATGTCCATCAAATGGAAAAAAGGTAAAAAAACAAATGAAGGTAGGGTTTGATTTGTGTTCAATAGCAAGCCATATCAGCAGGCAGGGGCTCTTCAAAAAATCTCAAACAAGGAGGAAAAGAAAACAAAAAGGAATACTACTCAAGTTCTAAGTGCACAAAAATGAAAAACTTTTCAGCAAGTGCTTTGGAAAACGCATGTGTTAAGTTCATGAAGTACCCATCATGCATATACAAGGGCAGAAACAACATCTCTTTGCTCCTTCAGAACAGGATGAGTTCAAGTGTGCACGTTAGTCCGTGTTGAAGGCGTAAACGCACTTGTCATGGGCGTCAACTGTTGCACGTGTGCCTGTACAACCAATCCTTCTGGGGCAGGGAGTCCACCAGCTTCAGTGATCGTGAACAAGTTGTTCAATGTAAGACGGAAGGATCTGTTTGGTCTGGCTGCAACTCAGCTATCAAATCAATAACACCCACCTGCCGCCTTCCACCCAACACACACACTGTCAACTCAGCTATCAAATCAATAACACCCACCTGCCGCCTTCCACCCAACACACACACTGTCAACTCACAGTAAAATTCTTTCATCATCCTGCATCTAAGTCTATCCCTCTCGCCATTTCTGATGACTGTTGCTGTTGCTAGTACAGTAAAGTGACAGCAATGAAATGAGAAATGGTTTTCTCTACATCTTATTCGCCATTGTCTACATCAGTATCAACATCACAACCTCTAGTGGGGTCGATGTAGATCATGGTCCATTCTAAGCTTGTGTCATTCTGAAGCGTATGCTTCATGAACAGACCATGATCACTTCTTGAACACAGAATTGTCTGAAAAAATGATCCCACATGATTAGTGAATGTGAGCGGAATAATAAAAAAAAACACACCCTTCTTGATTCCCGTTGTGCTAGAAATGGACGTGCTAGCTTTGGTCTACACAGCATCAATGGTAATTAATGTTTTCAAACTGAGAAAAACCAGTTTTGTATTAGTGTCTAATAACCAACTAGTGTTCTTTATTGTACACAAAATGTTTCAAAACAAGCCAGACATGGACATTACCTTTAATGTGACTCATCAACAAAAGGTGTCAACCCTACAAATGGCAGTGTCCTCGAACAAAAACAAAGGGACACCAGTATTATAAACTGGTACACAACTAATACACAGTTCTCTCCCCCATCACTGCTCACATCAGCCAGCTGCAAACAATTCAGGACGGGTAAGGTCTAAAGGCAAATGATTCCCGCGTTTCTAAAAGGGACAGTGGGGTTATATGAGTAACAGCAACGGCCAAAATTCCTCTCTTTTCTAAGCTGGTGATGGAGATTTTACGCCTGGTGTGAGATGTTGTGTGTACGTGTACATGCTGAACATCGGTTTAAAGTCTTATTCTAAGGCCTTTCAAGAAATAGAGCGTTTGAGTTTTAAAACGTCTGAAAGAATACTGAATAAAAAAAAAAAAACTTCTGTCTCTCAAAACGAGCCAGCGGAGATTCGAAGCAGTGACACTATACATCAGGATCAGGGGCGCAAAGTTTTTTTGTCAGCTGGAGTTCTTCCGCGCCCGGCCCCCCGCCGGTTGACCCAGTGTCTAAACGTGTGTGGTGAAAATAGAAGAGGAAGATCAAGAAGCGTGACATTAAAAGATTGTGGTTGGTAATTCCGCATAACAGTGTAGAAATATTCGTTCGAAATATCACAGCGGAACAGTAAAAAAATGTATCCAGAAATATTCCTTGTTCCCAGTCCAGCTTAAAAGTAACTAGAAGGCAGAAACGTGTCTGATACTTAGTATCTATCGGTGGCAAAGAGGTATCCTTGCAAGATGTAGAAACAGAAGTCTGGGTTAAACGCTAAAAAAGCTGGTTTGGAAATGGACGCTGCTTGTTGATGATTCGTGTCCATTGTGTAATGATGATGCAAGAGAAAGGAGGGGAGTTACATTTCTTGTTCACTTTTTTGTCCCGCTTACAGGAACATTAGAACAAAACCAAATAACTCTTTGACCATAAACATAACAAATGATGACATATTGTTAAAGATGCTGGCAAAAACATGTAACAGAGGCTGTAGACATATATACTAGTCACACCCAAGTTAAGGGCCGGAAGAACAGTCCTCTCTCAAGAGCAAAACAACATAAGAAAAACACATCCATTGATAGGATAATTAATTGACATTTCATCTTCCGACTCAACTGGAAAAAACATCAACACGACACATTTCATCACCTTGACAGGACATCAGAATGGACCCCACCAGCCCTTTCGAAAAGTTGCAAGAATGTCAATTTCAGTTTGTTTCATTTTCAGTAGCTGGTGTGACCACCATTGCTGCCAGACATTCCGTCAGCCGTCGCCGCATGGAGTGGACGTGTTTCTGCAGCACCTGATGAGGGATTGCGAGCCACTCCTGCTGCAGGAACTGGAACAGCACTGAGCAACATCAACAGGCGCAGGATGGTTGTCCATGACTCGGCGTCCGAGGATGTCCCAGAGGTTTTCGATGGGTGCCAAGTCCGGGGATCGGGCTGGCCAGTCCATACGGACAACCTGCTGACGCTGCAGGAGGTCCCTGACCACCAGAGCGCGATGAGGAGTGGCGTTGTCATCTTGAAGAATGGACCTGGTCCCATGGCCTGGAGGGTGGGGATGATGATAGGCCTCACAATTCATCTCTGTACCTGTTGCCGGTGAGATTACCTCTAATAAGGTGCAGAGGGGTTCTGCCGTGAAAGATGGAAGCCGCCCCACACCATCACGACCCGCACTCCGTAGCGATTAGTGATCTGAAACGCAGGGCGTCCACAAACCGCTCCCCACCCGTCGCCACACGCGCCTGCGGGCATCACACAGGTGGACAGAGGTAAAGCGCTTGAAAGCGTTGGTTGAGGCGCTGGATGACAGAGTGGCTCCTCACTCCCAGTCGTCTGGCCACTTCCCGACCGGAAACGCCGTCCTGGAGCCATCCCAGAGGCCGCCCGCGATCGAGTGTTGAAAGTCGTTGTCTTGGTGGCATGCTTATTGAGAGCCCAGGTTGTCGCCCTTAAAAAACACATTTGCGTTGAACTTTTGCTGAGCAGTGTTTACCACAACCATGACTTGCACGTACACTGTGCCAGAAAATCTGCAGCAGCTCTGCTTCTTCAGCAAGAAGCAACCAAATTTCTGTCAATTTCTCGTGAATTTGTAACATTTTGAGCGCCCCTGACAACAGTGTTGCTGGCTTGCAATGGGTGTAAAGCAGGTTTGGGCACGTGCAGCAGCAACTGAAGTTGCAGTGTCGCTCAAGTTGCGCCTTTCTCTCCATTGTTGTCTTGGTGTAAAATAACAGTT
>JADBJO010029323.1:2500-19185 GCA_016801955.1 Conus betulinus
TGTGTGTGTGGGTGTGTGTGTGTGTGTTTGGAGAGGAGGGTGGTGGTGGTTGGGGTAGAGCTTATTTTTTGAGAAGGTAAAAGGAGGACAGAGAACATTGTACTTCTTGTCCACTGTGCATGTGTGTGGTGTGTGTGTGCTGTGTGTGTGTGTGTGTGTGTGTGAGTGTGTGTGTGTGTGTGTGTGTGTGTGTGTGTGTGTGTGTATGAATCTGTGTGCCTATGTCATGTTGATTATCAGTATATTACATGCCTGCATGAATGCATTTACTCTGTGTCTATACAGATACAGATCGACAAACTGGGAGAAAGGACGTCCTGTTAATGTTGGTTACGACAGTCTGTGTTGTTGGTGTGGGAGGCAGTTCCCCTGCGGATGTAGCTTTGCCCACCGGGTTCTGGAGAATTGTCATCGTCATGGCCAGCCTGGATCTACAACCTACATATACACATGCATATGGCCACATTCTGGTATGGGATTTTTGATATGTGAATGTAATAACATTGAAATGAAACAGACTCATTGATTTTAAAAGGTAGAGAATGACTGAGCGAGTGCAGCCTTTTAGTGATTTGAATGCTCTGTTTACAATTCTGACATACATTGATGAGAATATATACACAGTACAAACAGAGAAAAAGTAACGCACACACCCACACACACACACACACAACACACACACACACACACACACACCCACTCCCTTCATTCTCTCTCTCTCTCTCTCTCTCACCTCTCTCTCTCTGCTCCTCTCTCTCTCCTCTCTCTCTCTCTCTCTCCTCTCTCTCTCTCTCGTCTGTCCCCACTTTTGCATAGAGACTAACACTCATACAAAGAACTTCTAATTTTCAGAATTGGTTCCATTTTTAGTTTGACCATTTAGAAAATAGTGTTGTTGAATAACGGCAATGAAAAAGGCAAATGAGCTCTCCGTTGTGAGGAAACGATGCATTGTGTCATATGTCTGGTAAACAGCTGTTATCAGGAAACCCAAAGAAAATATTCAAAAATGTGAATTTTTACTTCAGATGGTTCTGAAGTTTGTTTTCCATTGTAGTCTGAATAATTCAGGTATAACAGGAAAAACAGCAGATTGCAAGTTCAGCCACAGCTGCCTGTGGTTACCCGGTTCAGGGACCTCAACATGTGCACAGCTGTCTTGTCAATACGTTTGCTGAGGCAGACTGACTTCAGTTGGAAATACTAGACACACTGACATTGGACTGGTATTGGTCCATCAGCAATGTCATCACTCACTTTGTGTGAGGTTTTTCATTCAGAATTAATTTAAAAATCTGACACCACAATTAATAAATATTATAGTGTCTTGAATCCAAATTTACTCCCCAGTTAGATTTTCACAGTTCACTCACACACCACACACACACACACACACACACACCACACACACACACACACACACACACACACACACACACCCTTTTTTTGGTTTGAAACTGTAACGGCATTTGATACGATAACATTGTTTGGACAAATTCTGTGAATTGAATTGAGAGATCCTCACCTGTGACTTAGGGCCAGCAATTCTAAGTCATCCCTGTTTATCACCAAAATAATTGCAGACAATCATCAAATTTCAAATTGAAATGGCCAATCAAAGACTAAAAATCTGACTTTTTGTCTTGTTTCGCTGTTTTCCTGTCCTACTCTCTCTCTCTGTCTCTCTTCTCTCTCTCTCTCTCTCTCTCTGTCTCTCTCTCTTTTCTCTCTCTCTCTCTCCATAGACAAAGTCATACACTAGATGACATGAAAGAGATGACAAAATTACCACGGAAGGGACAACATATTCTTCAAAACAGCACAGTCAGTGGACATTGAAACCACACAAGCATTTAGCCATACACAATGACAACAACCCATGCTACCTCCACAACACAGTCCACCCACACTGTTTTATCAGCAACCTCTGCAAACAGATGGACAGACAGACCAGATGAGATTAAAGAATAACACATGTCCTGACGCAGAGCCCTGGGGACACCACACACACAAGAGGACTTTGGGCAGATTTGCCACCATTAATGACAACTGACTGACAACGACCAATTACGTATGACACAACTAGTCGAAAACTTTGCCCTGATGTCAAAAGTGACCTTCAACCTCTTCAGAAGGATGGAATGATCCAGCATGTTGAAGGCTGCACTGAGGTCAAGGAGAACAAGAATGGAGATGAATCTCTTATCTTCATTCATCAGCAGAGTTCCAATGACTCTCAGTGTAGCAGTGTCCATGCTGTTATCTTTCCTGTATGCAGACTGATTAATTTCAAGAAGGCAGTTATTTGACAATGTCTCTGCAAATTTTTCAACAAGATCTCCGTTATTTTTTTAAATAAATGTTAGGTTTGACACAAATAGAGAACTTCTGTTTGTTTTGGATGAAATTGTAAGAAATATGGCATTCCTCTGCGCAGAGAAGTATTATTTTGGTTCAGATTTAAGAAATGTGCCTATCCACTTGGTTTGGAGGTTTTTTTTATTACAAAAATCTGATGAAATAAGTTTCTGTGCAAAGGAATGTGATGAGCAATATGGAGATCAACTACTGAGTAATAGTTGCTGCCAAAATGGTAAACTCTGGGTTTTTAATAACATTCCAATCAGACTTTTCTTTTTTTTTTTTTTTTCCCTTCTTCTTTCTCAGTCAGCATGCTAATGTTATATAGCGGTCTTGACCGACTGAAACTGCTTTCATGCAAATTTGAAAAATGACAAGTGCTCAGTGAATACTGACACAGTAGACATGTCTAGTGATATTTGAACTGTCAGTTTTCATCAGACAAAGTGTAAGTATGGTCTATGTAGATAAACTGATTATAGGCCAATATATAGCTCTTAGGCACTTTACTAACATTTAATTTTTCAGGGTACAAAATACCGTGTTGGAGCAGCACTTGGCTCACTGGGTGTGAACCATCGTGTGGGGCTGGCCCTGGACTCCACTCGCAGTTTGCACCTTTACGTGGACGGTCAGGATCAGGGGATTGCTGCCGACAACATTCCAGACCCCTGTTACGCCATGTTTGATATAGTGGATGTGTATGAGCAGGTGAGTCATTTCACTCATAAAAGTTACTGTTACTTTGCTGATTTAAAAGAAAAAAAATTCTCATATGTATATTTTTGTGAGAGCAAGGAGGAAGAGAAATGTAACATTTTCTTTCTCCTTGGTGTCATCATTAAGTTGTGCATTTGGTATTGCCTGCCATGTTTTAAGAGTTCCAAGAGAGACAATGATTGATATCTAAGAAAAAAAGTTTCCATCACTGCCCTAACTACCGCACTATAACTTGCTTGATCAGATGTGCCCACTGTAATGCTCAAAATCATTGAGAATAGATTGGAAATGCAAGCAGCTACCATTATCACTGAAGAACAGGCTGGATTCTGCAAACGCAGAGGTACCATCCAACAGATCTTTAACCTATGGGATACCCTTTGCAAAAGATACCTATTGACTTCTGCCACATCTTCATAGACTTCAAGAAGGTGCTTAACAGAGTCTGGCAGGAGGCACTGTAGGCCACAGTGAAGAAATTAACATTAGGCAGAAGCCAGTTAACACCATCCAGCAAACTGTACTTCAAAACAACTTATGTGCTGATACAGGGTGCTGTTTGAAAATGGTTCCATACGTCAGTTGGAGTTCATCAGGACTGTTGTCTGTGTCTCTCACTTTTCCACACACTCCGGAAATGCATCACGACTGATGCACTTGAAGATCATGTCAGCAGAGTGGGTATGGGAGAAGGACCGTCACAAACCTTCAGTTTGCAGATAACGTCGATGGCCTGGCAGGCAGTGAATGAGAACTCACCAAGCTTGTGAAATGACTGGATGAAACATTTAACAGATATGACATGGAAATCAGCGCTGAGAGGACCAAGTGGATGGCCAGACACACCACCATCATTACTGCTGATGTAACTTACCCATATGTCTAGAAGTTGAAAAAGTATCAGGGATCTGTCACTAGCAGTGTGGAACTCAAACCAGAAATTCTCTCAAAGGCAACAAATGCAACCACAGCACTGTTCAAATGAAAGACCAGAAAGGAAGGACAAAAAACACTTCCATGAATCACAAAATGAGGCACCTGTGTGCACTGGTGAGTTAGGGATGTATTCCATCTTTCAGTATGCATGCAGGGCATGGACCATCACACCAGATCTGGAAAGAAGAATCCCATTTGTGAAAATGTTTTTATCACCACAAAGTATTATATCACAATGATATCCTGATCATAATCGTCAGTTCAACAAGTGTGCCAGACCCCCAGTCAAAAAGAACTATGTTGATATGGCCGTGTAACAAGATCCAGTGGCCTTGCTAAAACAATCCTCTGGGGAACTGTGCTGGCTGGAGAGGGAAGGAAGACAGAACTGTGGGCTTACAACATGTACAGAGTGGAGAGGGAAAACATTTTCAGGACACAGGCCTAGGTACACAACTTACAACATGTACAGAGTGGAGAGGGAAAACATTTTCAGGGACACAGGCCTAGGTACACAACTTACAACATGTACAGAGTGGAGAGGAAAACATTTTCAGGGACACAGGCCTAGGTACACACACTTAAAACATGTACAGAGTGGAGAGAGAAACCATTTTAAGGACACCAGGCCTAGTACACACTTACAACATGTACATAGTGGAGAGGGAAAACATTTTCAGGGACACAGGCCTGGGTACACAACCAACAGACCTGAAGGAACCTGGTGACTGTTTCTTCAGTGTGGCGTCCCAAAGACTCCCCACGGAGCTAAGGGAGAGAAGCAGATGACACGCTTGTCCATTCAAGACTCATGATCTCAGACAGACACAGTGCAGAAGAGTGTGTGTGCACTCTTTCACATGCACATATACATGAAAAAATAACACCTTGCATACTCAGATTAAGCCATTCTTGAAATCCCATGGCTATGGAAGGTGGAATGGAGGAAGCTCACATCAACAAGGCTGAGAAGTAGCTTGAGGGAATCTGGCATCCAAGCCAGAGTCCTTGTCATAGAGGTCAGAGCAAGAGGGGGTTGTAGGCCTACCAGGCTGTGATATCTTAATACAACTCTCAATATTTAATAAGAATAGGATGATAACCCTGAAAGCCTTGGCAGAGAAGAGTGTTTGAGCTAGATGTGGTTGAGGTGGAATACAGTGAGCTTCATAAGGCTTAAATTTCCCTATTGTAACAGTATCTCATGGCTCTGTGAGTAAGATATCCTGCAAAAAAAGGCACACCTTGAAACACCCACCCATCCAGGAGTTTGAATAATCAGATGGATCGCCTTGGCTGTAAAGTGTACGCTGTGAGTTTAAAAGAGGAATGGGAGAAATAAGGTCTAAAAATAGTCCACAAAACGTAGATGTGCTGATAAGAAAGAGCACACTAAGGCACACGCTTGCTGCATCTAAGACATTGTCTGCATATCTTCAGGGATACATGTGTAGTGAAACAACCAAAGATGAAGACACTGCCTTAAAAATCTTGATCCTGCAAGAAACGGGATAACATGTGGAAGAGAGAGAAATCTCTCAGGAAACGGGTAAAAATACTGCCTAAGGAGTTGACAGGAAAGTGTTAGAGAAGCTCTGGGAAGAACCTGAAAGCACTAGACGTGCCTTCAGCAAGCAGAATCAGCAGAAGGGGGGCAGCAAAAAGAGGAAAACCCAACAGTGGTTCTTCAGAATGTCCAAAGAACTGCGTGAGCAGCCCAAACCATGGACACTGACAGTGGACAAAGAGACCCTTGACAAGCATGTCAGCAAAACAGCTCCCCACCCTCAGAGTGAAGCAGCACTTGGTACCCAGGCTTGGTGTGGCCTGCTGTGTCAGCAAGTTTTATTACAAGCCGTCAGCGTGGGATGAGATCAAGCAACTGGCCCAGAAACCCAGAGCAGTGATCTTTACCAGAATCTAGTGGACTACACTATTTGCTGTATTAGAAATGTCCCCGTGTCCTTTAGTGGCTCCACAAACTAATGCATCACCATGGAGGAATTTTGAGATCAGTAACCTGTGGATGATAACTAATGCTGTGTACATTCCCAAAAAGCAGAATCGAGTGACATCAACCTGTTAATACCAGTGTCACTTTTAGGTCTGTCATGGGAGCAAGGCTGATTAATAACTTCACTGAGAAAGCATCGAGGGAGTTTCTGACTGTGCAGAGAATGCCAATATGATTTAGGAGGCAAATCAAGAGGTTAGGCAGAGAAAGGAACCTCAACATGTTGTGGTTCATGGTGGCTAATCATGTGATCGATTCCACACAAGATGATTCAGCTGGCCGTTGAGAGTATCCATGTCCCAAAGAACATCTCCGAAATACTGAGGAAGTTTTTTCCATGGCTTCTCCGTGAGGTTCTCTACAAACCATACACAACAAACTGGATCAATCCAGAAGTTGCATGGCTGTTCGGAGTGCAATTTCACTGATACAGATTTGTGTTGGCAATGGAAGTCATCTTGAAAGCAGCCATGAGTAGTACAGGTCCAGCAGGCCCTCAGGAATGGATGCCAACTTGTCCCCAAGAAGGTCTGTAAACGACTCAACATTCTTTCCATAAAGAAGATGAAACACAATTGGTTGTTTCTTCAAGGATGAGTTTCAATCAAGATCAGTAAGCCTGTCCCCAGCAAACAGAAGAAGTAACTGAAGCAAGTCACCGCTCACTGTGGTCTGCCAAGCCATTCCAACAGTGACGGAACCATCAGAGCCTTTGAAGGTGGTATCAGGCTCCTTGAACAGCATAAATAAGACAGAAAGAAATCAAGAAGCCCCAGCAGTGATGGTGTACATGGCAGGAGGCCACAGATCATGGTCAGAAACAGCTGTGATATCGAGGGCATGGAAGCAGGGATAACTAGATGAATGGATGACTGCAAGTGCACAGCCGCTGTCTAGAATGAGAGGACCATCCAGAGATGATGATGAAGAGACCATATACAGCACTCCTGTCAGGTTCATCAAAACAGATCATCCTAATTGAGTTTCACTGTGTCATATGAAAGTAAAATGAGGGAAGCTCACATCAACCAGGCTGAGAAGTATGCCAGTCTGACTATCTGCCTACACCTTCAGGAAATATGGCTTCCAGCCAAAGCCTGCCATAGAGATTAGAGCAAAGGGTTGTAGACTCATCATTCTGTGGTCTTGTGAAATAACTCTCTGTTTTTGGTAAGAAAGAGGTTCAAAGTCTTGAAAGCAATGGCAGAGGCAATGAAAAGACTTACAGGTGGATCTGGTTGAGCAAGAGCAAAGTTAACTTCATGTCAGCACAGGTTTTTTCCCAATATACAACAGATGATGATGGTTATGTTGGTAAGATGTCTGTGGGAAAAGCCATGCCATGAACGCTTGACACTCTTCTGTGCAGGTTTGAATCCAGCCAGCATCAAAACCGATCAGAAAGCGAAAATATGTAGGAATCGTGACCTTGGGATTCGGTTTCAGCTCCTTTATATAGGTACAATTGTCAGGCCCAATGCATGTCTAAGCAGATTTTCTTTTTTTTTGACTAAAGACCATGCTGCTGCTAAGCCCCTATAAGCTTTTTTTTTGTACTAAGGGGGAGGAGTGATACACAAAGAGAACAGTGTATCTTAAAATCCAGCCAGCAGGATTCCGACAAGTTCTTGCAAATGACAGGTAGATTGATATGCACAGCTACCGACACATACACAGATGAGTGGATATTGTTCTGCTACTTTTTGCCAAGGCTTACATTACCTCCACAGCCTCAGAATCCCCTTGTCATTAGTGAGCATATTCATGACCAGAGGCCGTGGGACAGGGGTGAGGGAAAAGAGGGAAGTGTTTCAGCACTTTTGATATTCAAGTATGTTTACTTGTTAGTTTGTTTTTGCTCAGTAATTTGGATTTACTTTTTTTCATTAAGATTACTTGCTGTCACTTTTGGTTATAGCTTGGGTTTCTTCTGATTTTTAGGTTTGTGTACTATTTGCTTTTGTTTAGAAGCTTGGGTTTGTTCTGATTTTTAGGCTTGTGTACTTATTATGTTGCTTTTGTTTAGAAGCTTTGGTTTCCCCTTGCTGTTTTTGTGTTTCTAATAATTTCCTTTAGTTTCGTATCCTGAGAACATAAAAGCAGAACGGTATAAAGTATGACATCACATTATTCAGAAATATCAGTTTTGGGGTTGATTCCACCTTCTTTGTTTTAAAGCAGGTCCCAGCAGAGAAAGGAAAAAAAGCATTCCTACCCAAATGATTAAGCTCCTAAAATATATGACAAACAGAAATTTGATTAACACATTCATGAATGGATATATATCATGGAATACAAAACTAACGAAAATTTGATTAACTTATTCATGAATCAAAATATAACAGAATTGTTTGTGTTCTTCCTAGTCAAGGGGTCAAAGAAAGAACATAATTAAACCCTTTTTATTCCGTAAGAAAGCTGCTCTATGAATTTTAAGGCAGATAAAAGATGTAGCAGTACATGTGAAAATCCATTGTGGCATTTAAGTGAAAGAAGGGAATGCTTTGCAGTGCCCATGAACTTTTTCAGTGGATAACAGCGAATGTTTGGCAGTGTTCATTTCCTTTCTGAGTATCCAAAAGCAAAGTAGTTTTGAAGTGGAGGTGGGGAGGGGGTGGGTGGGTGGGGGGGAACGCCCTTTGTGGAATTCAAACCCTGGACTTAGATTTTGTTTTCTCCATCGGTCCTTTTCGCAAAGAAAAAAAATGAAAAGGAAACAGTATTAATAGATATTGAAGAGTGAGTTTATGCTTACGTTTTTTCCAGCTGCCCTTTTTTTTTGCAGAAAAACAAACAAAAAAGGAGACAGTATAAATCCGTTTACTGAAGAGTGAGTTTTTGGTACTTCTGTTTTCTCAGATCAAACGGGCCCCTGCCAATCACCAGACTGAATGTGTGAACAGCAGCAGAACCCAAGATGGACAGTTCTCTGTGATTGTCTATCATCAGCTGCAGATTGTATATCTGACCCAAGGAAAAGACTTACCAGAATGTTTGAAGATTACGTCGTCATGTCATGAAAACCAAACTGGGTCAGTCAGTGCTAACTGGAGTCACACAATTGAGTGCTATGTAAAATGGAAAAGTTGAATTTGGCTCTTACAAAGAATGAGTTGATTCAGACATGTTTTGATGAAGACATCAAGGTTATTGTTTAAGAATACGGGGAGACATCTGAATTGGGTCAATTCAAAATTAATTTGATGTAAATGTGTATCAGATAAAAATGTTTGAATATCTTGTGCAAAAAAGGTGTTCTAATGTAACACATATCAATATTTTAGAATACTTTGCGAATGACAAATATATAATCATGGCTTTGCAAACAGCTGGTTGACCCTGAGGTTTTTGCTTGATAAGAAATGTAAAATGGTGATTTGGGGAATTCATTGAAACTTTCTTCATGCGAACATAGATTCATTGCATCAAATAGATCAACTTAGATTGAAGTGTCAAAACACCGTGCAAAGCTCTCTGTTTTTGTTGATTTCATGCACTGGCTGGAACTCTGTTGTTGATTACTAATTACTTTTGATTTAAATGTCATATAAATGTGATTTTTGAATTTGATTTAAAAAATAGCCAGCAGTTGATCTGTTTTTTCCTTGTGCGTCTTTCCACTTCCCTCGGGGTTAAAAATATGAAGATTGTTTCAAAATGAAAGCTTTTTTTTTTTTCTTAAAGAAGAGAAGCAAAAGCACACACTTTTGAACTTTTTTTTTTTCAAAATCTGAACTGGAGTTTGAATAAAGCCCGTTAAGATGTTGAACATCATCTACCAGCATTATAACTTTGAACACTAGCTTTGTTGACTTCTTTGAATCATTTGATGAATTAAGCCCACATTCCTTCACCCAGACAAGACCCTGAAGCTGCCCTTTGAATAAACCAGCCAAGGACAGTGAGAGTTCTTTTTTGTTTTTTTCTCAGGGCATGGGGTGTAGGCTGGCCACGGACTTCACAGTGACAGAACAGTTGAAAGCCAAGCACAAATAGTGAAAAGCAAAACATCTGGGGCATTTGAAAAACCAGGTTACCTGGGGCAGTGATTCTCTATGCATTACTTTATTGAGATGACAACAGATCCATAAAGTTTCAATGTGTGAAGAACAGAGACATATAGAAATTAACAAAATTGAATATATAAAAAGTGTGCATGTGTTTGAAAAATAAACAAAATTGAAACGTACAAAAAGTGTGCATGTGTGTTTGAAAATAAACAAAATTGAATGTACAAAAAGTTTGCATGTGTTTAAAATATTCTTCCATGCACTATATAACAACACATGGAACTTTTTCATGTGTGTGTGTGTGTGTGTGTGTGTGTGTGTGTGTGGTTGTATGGGTGCATGTGTGTGTGTTATACACTTGTTTGCTCAGACATGAATGATTTTTGAAGTATTTTGTACTCTGGAAATGTGTATTTTGGCTTGATGAAAGTGGGTTGCTCTTGTTGCTGTTTTTCCTTTCCCCTGGTGAATGGAAAACAAATATTTTTGCTCGCTGCAAAAATTAATTGTTTTGGCTTTAATACAAAACAGTTTAGAGTGCTTTGTTGATGACAAATACATTTTATGGCTTGACAAAATGGATCTGGTGTGTTTAGTGTGTAATACCTCTGGACATTTATGGCCTTTTATGGCAAAGAAAGGCTTGACAGAAAACTTAACTGTGCCTCAGATATTTTGATGACACATAGCTTTCAAAGTTTTTTGGATTTTGCATTTTGAACCAGTGTGGAACTGGTCAATCCAGAGTTGTTTTGATGCAATTCAAATGAACAGTTGTAGAGTGCTTTGTTGAAAGAAACATTTCCATGTTTGACAGGTATTTTGTTGATCCAGAGGTGTATTCAGGCGAGTTAATGTGAACATTTTACAGAGTATTTTTTGCAATGGAGAAATACATTTTGGGTGGTAAAGCACTTTGCTCATCCAGATTTAATGGAAACAATGTGCCTTGTGTGGGTGAACAAATTTTTGACTGGACAATAAATGGAGTTAAAATGCGGTTACTGATGAATTTTGGCAAAGTATTCAGCAAGTGAGAAATGCATTTGTCGTGGGACACTTGATTCATCAATGTGAGATGTTGAAAGTGGGCAAGCAATGGAGATCAGTAAAAATATTGATGGATACAATGGAATCATTGTGTAATAAAGTAGGGGTTTTGTTTGAGAATTTTGACGCTTCATATAGGATTTTTGTTTGTTTGTTTTTTTGTGTTTTGTTGTCAAGGGTTTTTCTTAATTTTTTTTTTAACATTGACCAAGATACTGATGTAAGCTTGTGTTTTCATCAAGTAGTATGGATAAAAAGGAGCTGTTTGTTGATGGAGAAGATATCACAGATATTTTGGGTAGTTCTGTTATCTGTAATTGCATCATTGAGTATTGATGTGGGTTTTCATCATTTTTCGTGGCTGTTATTGTGAAGGTCATTTCTGGAATCTGTTAAGCTTCAGCAAAATGTGATATGTCATTACTTGTTTGTGCTTGAAAGCCGGGCACCCTATTGGTGCAGGGGTGCATGACTGGCTCTGTTGTCTTTTGTGTTGTGAAGATATAGGAAAAACAAACCTGCAGAAAAAATGGCACTGCAAGAAGAAATCACTCTGTACATTGTGAGTATCTTGACTCATCAAGCTTTTGTGTCACAAATACTTCATTCACTGGCTTTAACTCAGAGGTTCATTGTTACAGAGAGATTACCCTGTGGGACCATTTTGTATCCTACATAAATGGCCATTCCATTATTGAGTGTATGTACTTATAAAAAAAAAGATCAAGTGTACTTACAAAGTGCCTGTCCTTGATTAAAGACCAAGTGTACTTATAAAGTGCCTGTCCTTGATTAAAGACCAAGTACTAGGCACTTTAGCCACATGCTTGTTGATGCAACAGCTGCCCACCTGGGTTCAGCAGACTGAAGAGCTGCCTCTTGGCATTGATCATTCATTCACTGTACTGTGCCACTCAGTCGATGATTTGTCACTCATTCCTTAATGTTTCACATCGGATGCATGTTCTGTGTATATGTGTCATCCATACCAATGGCCAAACTGGCCTTTCCTTCCAAAGTAAAAGAGAGATATATGGAGATGATATGTAAACAAAGCAGTTGTGTGCATGCATGATAGTGGTGGGATTTTTTGTTTGGTTGCTTGATTTTGTTTTTGTTTGTTGTTGTTGTTGTTTTGGGGTGGTGGTGGGTGGGGGGTGAGTGTGTTTTGTGTGTGTCTTTTGTGTTCTTTTCTCATCTGTCACACCCGCCTCACACCAGCATACCAAAGTTTAGGTGTCTGTGAAGATGGCTTAAGAATTATTCTGCAGGCAAGATTCCATGTTTGTATTTGGATGCATGCTTTCACACACTGAACTTTGTGTTTGTTCAACTGTCCACAAATTTGGCTACATTGGTAGTGTGTAGGAGGGAGGGTAATACATTCTTGTCAAGGAGCTACCAAAAGAATTTTTTCAAATCCAAAAACGATTATTTAAATTCTTTTGTGTATTTACAGTGAGGAAAGCTGGGTGGGCTTGTAAAGTTCCTTTCATCTTTTTCAGTTAAGTTTAGATCATCATTTTCATATGCATGTAGATGTGTGTATATATTTGTTTTGTGACTTGGCCAGAAGGTAATGCCATACAACTTCACAGTGCTAATCATTCCATTGTTCAAAGTTTTGTTCCTGAAAGTAGTGGCGATTTCAAAACTGTCTTTTTTTTTTTTTTTTCACGACCACCATTGAGAGTAGGAAGTGTGTCAGGAAGCAAACAACCTTCAATAACTGAATTTTCAAAACCGTCTGTTATTGATGTTTCAGTGTCATCACTGTGGCCATTTTTGTCGTTTTTTTGTGTGGTGCTCACCCTGTGGAAGACTATAGGTGCCTTATTGTGCTGTGTTCTTTGGTAGCCATGGTGGTCATTATGTAATGTCTGCACTGTACAAGTTTACAAGATCCATATTGTGCTGTATCCTGTGACAGTTACTGTTGTGGCCATTATGTAGTGCCTGTTCTACACTGTGGCAGTTGTTGAGGTAACTGTGATGAGCTACCAACATCAACATTTTGATGACTACTGTCACTTTTGGGAGGAAGCACTATCCTGAGGCAGTTGTTGAGCTGATGGTGATGTAATATCTGTCCCAGAGGATGTCTGTTATGTAGTGTCTGCTGAATCCTGTTGCGTGTCGTTTTGGCAGTTATGTGATGTCTGTTCTCTATCCTGTGCAATTGTGGTAACAGTTATGTGATGTCTATTCTATCCTGTGCAATTGTGGTAACTGTTGTGTGATTGTCTGTTCTATCCTGTGCAATTGTGGTAACAGTTATGTGATGTCTATTCTATTCTGTGCAATTGTGGCAACAGTTATGTGATGTTTATTCTATCCTGTCTGACCAAAGCAAGTGTGTTTGTTGGGATTGGAAGTTGGGTCAAGGTGGTGGTTGGAATTTGTGAATGGCAACCCAACTTTCTAGAATTTCTGGGCAGTTACTTCAGTCCCAGTGTTTAATCTGTTTTTTGATTTTTTCTGGTTTTTTTTTTTTTTTCTCAGTCTTTCTTTCTGTCAACCTCATCTGTTTTGTTGAATTTGATTTCAAGACACTCTTCATTTCCAAACCAGAAAATTGTGTTGTGAACTGTGTTTTGATGACTAGGCAAAGAATGAAATGCCCTTTGTAACTCTAGCTGTCCATATAGCTAAGTATTTGCCATGAGGGTGTGTTTATCGCATTAGATTCTAGATTTTTGTTTGTTAGTTTTTTAGATGATTTACATTTTTTTTCCCCGTCTATAGCAGAAGAATTAAGCATTTTCTTTTTATCTCTCTTGTAATTTATTGTAGATATGAACACAGTTTTTTTTCTTTTTGTTCTTTTTATCAGTCTCCTCCATCTCCCCCCCCCACCTCCAGCCCATTCCAGCCCCGGAAAGTATGTGGAATGGAGGTCATTTGCAATTCTGCCTCATGAATTTAGCAGGTGTATTTACCATCTGTATGGTTGTAAGTTTTGCAATGTCTTTTCTTGTTTTTCACCCATATTTGACCATTTTCTTGTGCGACTTATCTGTATTCTAAAGTGATTAATGTTGAAAGTATTTGTTTGCTCTGATACCCGGTGCTATTGGCTGAGCTTTTGAAGTATAACAGAAGATTACAGATGTGTGAAGAAGGGGGTCAAAGTCCCATTTGTTTTTTGTTGTGTTTTTTTCTTTCATCTGCACTTTGAACTTTGAAAATAAATAGGGGGACAGATGGCCAGTTCTGTGCTTTATTGAAAATAAAAGTTGCCCAAGCTTACCAGTGTTTCTTATGTTTCAACACCAGTTATGTAGAGTTGAACTACGAGTAGTGTATGTGTATGATTAGTGGGTAGCTAGTGGGTAGCTAGATTGTTTATCTTCGGGTGTCTCTTCAAGAACACTTTTGATGGTTGGTCACTGCTGACTCACAGAGCACCATCCAGGAGAGAGGGGACAAGGAACAAATATGAATGACAATGTGCCACCATTATGGCAACACATTACAGAAGACATTATGACAGCCACGCAGAATATAGTACACATGAAAATTTGTTCATCACTCACTGTTACACTTTTGTTATGCTGCCTAGTGCTCAACGGTTTCACAACTGTCTTGTTTTATCTGTCATGTGCATAGTAGTAGTGGTGTTTGTACCTGGGCTCTGATTCGCTCTCTGTTTTAGGAGTTGAAAATCCAGTAATGGTGGTTTCCTAGCAGTGAACCTGAAGAAAAAAAAAAAGAGAAGAAAAGAAAATGACATAAGTGAGTTAATGGTGTGTAATGGTTTTGTAGCATTGGCAAAGTTTGCCACTGTGCTGCATCTTCCCAGTGGAATAGCCAAGGTCTGTGACACAACAAGCATGAGAACGGCTGTTTAGGGCAAGGTTGAATCAGTGTCACTGAAAAAGCACAGACTATGAGGGAGAAGGGCAGGGGCTGGGAGAATTTGGGGGTCCTGCCAGACAGGAGTGGTTATTTTCCCAGGCCAAAACCCTTGTATGTGTCAGTAATAACTGACTGTGTGATGTTTTTTGTTGTTGCCTTCAGCTTTGAGGTAATCATCCTGAACTGAGCTGTGGCAACATCCTGTACTGGGCTATGCAAAATTGGCAGTGGGCTGTGCAACATCCTGTACTGGGCTATGCGACATCCTGTACTAGGCTATGCGACATCCTGTACTGCGCTATGCAACATTTTGGCAGTGGGCTATGCAACACCCTGTACTAGGCTATCCGACACCCTGTACTAGGCTATGCGACATCCTGTACTAGGCTATGCGACTAGGCTATGCGACATCCTGTACTAGGCTATGCGACATCCTGTACTAGGCTATGCGACATCCTTGTACTAGGCTGTGCAACATCCTGTACTAGACTATGCAACATCCTGTACTAGGCTAAGCAACATCCTGTACAATATTCTAAAATATGATATTTTACATTAGAACACACTTTTGCTGCTGAGACATTTCAAACATTTTAATAGTAACACATTTACATCAAATTAGTTTTGAACTGACCAGTTTCAAATGAATACCCACTGTAATCCATCTTGAAGGCAGAACCATTCGTATCGCCTGCTCCGGGGTTTTTCGTCTGCTAGAATCGGACTCATCAGGGAGGCACTGCCTATTGTGTCAGTGCTCCCTTAACATCAAATTCAGATGCACCACAGTGTATAATTCTGTGGTATTCTCATCATCAAGGGTTCAAGAATAGAATACAACAGCACAGTGAAGGGAAGAAATGTAAATCGAAAAGTAAGTGTGGTAAGGAAGTAACTTGTTAAAAAAAATCATGATGTAAACAGAATGAAATGTAGGGGAAATCTTTGAGCCTATGCTTGAGGATCCATTTAAGAATGTGAGAGAAGTCACAAGGTATCACAATCAGAGTGGTCAGCTGTGCTGTTTAATGACCCAAGCATTGTCAGTCATGTGAGTGGTAACAGCAGCTGAACACCCTTTACTGTGTCTCCTCCTAAGAATGCAGTCTTCCACAGATTGACCAAACATTTAAAGAAAATCGTGACGGGGGAAGGGGGGTGGGTGGTGGGGGGGGGGTGTTGAAGGGGGGGTGTGGGGGGGGGGGGGGGGGGGGGGGGGGGGGGGGTCTCACAGGGCGTCATTACATGAATGAATTGATTTCAACATCACGTTGAAACCACCTCGCAGATCACGCTCAAATGAATACACATGATCTTTACTGCCCAATCTTAGGTCGGTCTGGAACTCTCCCAGTGTGAAAACTTTCCATATGTTGTACTCAGCGTTGATTAATTTTGAATCAACCACTGGCTGCCCAGGTCGAGCATGTGAACGCTTGCCCTGATAAAAGTACGTGTCTGCTTGCCCTGCCAGTTCAGTTGCTGCGTGTCACACTGTGCCTTTCGGCAGTCCTTCAAACGCCAGTTGGACTCTACATCTTACTACATACGTACGCACCCTGGTGGACCCACACAACACACACACACACACACACGACTATCACACCAGAGGTCTGGGCTTCTGTGCAAAAGCTATTGCGTGATTAATAGTTTATTATTGTATAAGAAGAAATACGACGATAAGCGATGGGGGAGAAGGGACAGAGAGAGGCTGCTCTCTCTCTCTCTTCTCTCTC
>JADBJO010029324.1:0-2500 GCA_016801955.1 Conus betulinus
AGCATACCTATACAACATCTATCTCTCTCTCTCTCTATCTCTCGCTCTCTCTCTACATCTCTCGGTACGCTCGCTCATCTCTCTGCTCTAACACACACACACCCACACCACACACCACCCACCACACACACACACACACACACACCACACAGCACGGATTCCAACACCAACTCACATAAAACCCACGTAAAAAAAAGGCCCGTGTCCAGGATTTTTTTTTTTAAAGTTAGATTGCTGATTAGTTCACTTTTGGCTAAACATTTCCACAGAGGGTTGTGTAGAGTATGTGGAAAGGTTTAAAGGGGTGTCGACGGCGACTACGGGGCGGCAGGGGGGGGCGGGGGGGGGGGGGGGGGGGGGGGGAGGGGGGGCAGGGGAGACAGTAAGGCAGGAAGAAACAGAGCAAAGGGAAAGATGTCGCCGCTTTTCTTCTTTTTTTTTTTTATTGATGATCGATGAGAATGAGGATGATGAAGATGATGCTGCGGATTTCCATTTCGGTCTGAGACCGTAACAGGGCTGTACTCTACGCTTCCTTTCATAATATATCCCGGCGTCAACCAGGCCCGAGAGATACAGGTGCCTGCAAGTGCTGATGTCGCCGCTTTGAATGTACCCCTCCATCCGCCCCCCTCACACACACCACCCCACCCCTCCCCCCGTCCCCGCTCCGTGCGGCATGGATGACCACACCTCGGACATCCGTCTCTTCAAACCAAGTGAAGCGAGCCCTGCTCATCAAAGAAAGGTTAGGTCAGGGCTGAGATCGAGGATACAAAGCCCAAAGCCTTATCGTTTCTGAAGGCGATATTCGAACCGGGTTAATACTGTGGAATACCAATAACGGTTGAAAAGGTTTGGTATACCGAATCGGGGCTTAAGTGTACCGGTATACCGATTACGGATCAAGGGACTGAACTGAGAGAAAGGGGAGGGGGAGGGAGGGAGGGAGGAAGGGAGGGATGACGGGAGAGAGAGAGAGAGAGAGAGATGAGAGAGAGATGAGAGAGAGAGAGAGAGACAGACAGACAGACAGACAGACAGGAGAGACAGAGAGGAGAGAGTGCGTGTGTGTGTGTGTGTGTGTGTGTGTGTGGTGTGTGTGTGTGTGTGTGTGTTTCAAGCAGGATATAGACTAGATCAGGATCACTGAATAGTCTGGAAGGGAAAGGATGGAGAGAGGTGGGGGGGGGGGGGGGGGGGGGGGGGGGGGGGGGGGGCGAGGAGGAGAAGGAAGCGGTTGACGAGTTTCTCTCTCTATTCCGTTCAGCTTTACCCAAGGGAGAGAGAGTTTTATTTGACGGAAATCTGCTGGCGTCTTCCTCAGTCGTGACAGAAGGTTCACCTGTGCAGCTGTTGCTTGTGAAATATTACGTCTGCATTACACGGAAACTGCAGTTGTTTAATCCTACTTTTATTTTCGTTTGTTTGTGTCTTTATTATGTCTTTTTTTTCATTTCCCCACATCGCTTGCTTTCTGGACACTATCTTTCTCCCACTCTGTGTGCAAAGTGAGACGACTGCAGGCGGAAATCTAAATATATCTTAAAATGTTAGCGAACCGCCCAGAGAAACGTGGACAAACGAGTCACAAGACAAAACACTGCGCGTTTCGACCTCTTAGGTCTTCTTCAGGCAAGATACAAACAAATAGGACAACAAAAAATTCGCTGAGCTTTAAGTTTTTATCGCTTCAGAGTCCAGCGCAAGGAAGGCTAAGGAATCAACGTCTTCCTTGCGCTGGACTCAGAAGCGATCACACTTCAAGCTAAGAGAATGTTCGTTGTCTTATTTGTTTGTATCTTGCCTGAAGAAGGCCTAAGAGGTCGAAACGCGCAGTGTTTTGTCTTGTTGACTCGTTTGTCCACGTTTCTGTGGGCGGTTCGCTAACATTGATTTAAGATTTGTCCAACTTTGTTGTTACGGATGGTGTGGTGCTGTGTTTGTATTACTGCCTGACTCGCACTTTCAAAAGTTTGGATGCGTGTAACGATTATTCCTACACACACACACACACACACACACACACACACACACACACACACACACACACACACACACACACACACACACACACACCACGAACATGGATAGCCAGGCAACACACAAGGTAAGTTTCTTTTTTTACATATATATGCTGCCTGAACCGTCAAACATAAACACATATCAATATATCATATCACATAATCATATCATTAGGATTCATCACAAAACCAATACAGCGTGCAGATCAATATTTCACATCAAGATTTCACATCGACTCAGGTATGTAATAACACAGGGAGCTTTAACCGTTGCTCTCACAAAAGTGTCACATCATTTTTTTTTCTTGCACAAACCTCGCTGGCACCGTCAGTAGTGTCGCAACATCTGTTTCTTTTGTTTCTTTCATTCGTTTTTTTTTTTGTGTGTGTGGTGTTTTTGATTTGCTACAACGCTTCCTTTCTGAACGTTACCTTTCTCCATCACTATCTTTTCTTTCAGCTAGAAAAGTGCACAG
>JADBJO010029324.1:5000-15000 GCA_016801955.1 Conus betulinus
TCTCTCTCTCTCTCTCTCTCTCTCTCTCTCTCTCTCTCTCTCTTTCTTTCTTTTTCTGGGTGAAACAGCAGTTTAAACGTGCTGTGTCAAAAGGCAAACGATGACGAAATACACTTTTTTTTTTGTCTTTCTGTCCTACTCTCGGTGACCTGCGGCAGGAACATAGTTATTCCATTTCAGTATTATGCAAACCCATGTCAAGTTTTGTGTCATTCTACCAATGACGACTGAAATAAAAGGAATTCATTGTGAGGACTTTGTGCATATCTTTGTATAGAGCTTTCACCCAAACATGTGTTTCAATACGCCGCTAATGTTGTATGACTACCGCTTTCTTAGAATGCATTTAATACCCTGAATCAGTAGAGTGGACTTCATGCGCTGGTAGAACAGATTGTGCTTCATGCATTTTTGTGTTATGTTCTTGTTGTTGTTGTTGTTACACTCACCATGCTTTGTTTTCAGAATAATCCCCCTTCAGCGGGCCGGAATAGCTCAGTTGGTAGAGCGCCGGACTCGTGATCCTGGGGTTGCGGGTTCGAAGTTCGGTACAGAGGGATTTTCCCCTCGGAGTTAACATTGGTTCTGACTCCATTCCCCATACAGTCCTTGGAATGAGACTATAAACCGAGGTTCCGTGTGTGAACGCACGCATAACATCTTGCACACACAGACGTAAAATCCCATCACCAACTTTCGGAAGAGAAGGCTAGTTTGGCCGTTGGTATGGATGGACACGTTACACATAGCATGCACCTTCCCCGAAGATGGAGTATGGCTGCCTTAATGGCGGGATAAAAAAAAAAAACGGTCATACACACAAAACTCCAGTGCCTGTCTGTACAGGCAGTGTCCGCAGGAGTATCAGCCTGCGTACGCAGAAAGAAAAGAAAAGAAAATCCCCCTTCAGAAGGGGCAGTGGCCTATCCTGAAATAAACTTCATTTCGTTTCTCTCCTTTTTTTTGTGGTCATCTTCTTCTTTAAAGAATATAAAATCACTTGACTTTTCCAGACTCGATGTCTCCCAGCTAGGGCACACACACACACACATACACACACACTAATGCACGCACGCGCGCGCGCATATATATATATATATATATATATACGTGTGTGTGTGTGTGTGTGTTGTGTGAGCGCGCGCGCCTACGTGTGTGTGTGTGTGAGAGAGAGAGAGAGAGATATCGAATGAACACGCTGTTGTTTTCGTTTTCTTTAGTAAATAAGAACGCGCCGTCTTCACTACGCTTTTCTCACAAGGGGATGTGTATCAGGTGGTAAAGAAAGGGGGACGAAAATGTCAACGGAAAGATGGCACCGTTCTTGGGGAGAGATGCTGGATGATCATCAGCCTGGAATCGTTGACGTGTTGACCGTTACTTAGTAAAACCCAATCTGAACTCTCTCTCTCTCTCTCTCTCTTTCCTCCTCTCTCTCCTCCTCCTCCTCCTCTCTCTCTCTCTCTCTCTCGTGAATGATTCTGGAATGAAGAGGTGTTATTTTGTGCACCTATTTGAGACGACAATTAGAAATGAAACAGATTTATAATGTGGGTTGGCTGGAAACCTCTTTGTTTTTTTTTCTGAGTAGGTTACCTTATTGTCACCGTCTGATTTATTTACCTGTGTATGTATTGATTTATGTGTTTTACTCACTTGCTCGATTGTTTTATGTATGTGTCAACCGGCACACACACACACAGATATATATATATATATTCGCACACACGTGCACTCGCGCACAGATAAACATATATATGTATTGATATATATATATATATACAATGCTGAACAATTAAGTAGTGGGGGGAAAACAAGTGCAGGTTAACAATTCTTCCATCATTGTAGTAATGACTTGGCAAAGATTTGAAATTGCATCAGGGAGACACACGGCTGATTGTGTCTGTGCTCTTGGCGTCAGATAGAGACACACCACAGTCCATAATTCTGTGGTGTTCCGAACCGCCAAGGGTTCGAAAAAGAATCCAACAGCACCCCCAAAGCAGCCAGCGAAAGGTAGTAGAATTAAACAAAACGAAAGTGTGGAGAGGAAAAAAAAAAAGTTTGTTAAAAACTAAAAACATTACGCAAACAGTATAAAATGTAAGAGACAATCTATGAGCCTATGCTTGAGGATCCATTTAAGGATGCAAGGGAGATCAAAAGATATGGAACAGTCTGAGTGGTCAGCTCTGCTGTTCAATAACCAAGCATTGTCAGCGGCTAAGGCTTTCTTTATTAAGTATTATTGTATGAGGGGTCCTATCAGGGTTGCTATTTTATATTTTGTTGAAAAATTTCCTTTTGTGCCTGCAACTGTCTACGATTTCAACTCTTGCGTTCAATGTTGCCATACTAGGTTTGCATAGAATCATCCACTTTTCTGTTATGCACAGATTACATCTTTTTGTGCTATTATTGTATGCTGCTGCTTTTCTGATTTTTCCATGTGATGTTAAAATCTGTATTTGTTTTCTTAAGATCCCATACATGTTTACTTAACTCTGTTTGATGTTTGTATTTTTCATTCTTGAAAGATTGTTTGTGATTGGCGTACCTAGCTTTGAATTTTGTTTTCTGTAATCCCTATGTATGTCTCTTTGCCGTTTTTTCGTTGTCACAGTGGCTTGGTATACGATGTTATCAGAGAGACATTGGTTGTTCAGAGGGCATTGTTCTTTGGTTGTGCAATTGCAGTTTTCCGTTTGTCACCTCGTTTTTGACGTTGGTTTTTTTTTTGTTTGTTTGAAGCATCATTATTTTTTTTAAGATTTGGCATACAAGAATAAGATAGTTTGACAGTGTTCTATTGAATATTTTAAAAAGTTTATGGTCTTTCTGGAACGATTCTGTTAATATTTTAAAAGATTCTTTGCCAATGTTGGTTTTCACCCTACCATCATATGGTGGGTTGTACCAGGTTATTTTCCTCTCTCTGTTGTTCTTCCTCCTTCCTTCCAGTGGTATTTCAGGTTCATACTTTTCAAACTTGTAGTTGTATCCACTTTTCAACAGTGCTTCTTGGTAGTTGTCTCCACTTTTGCTGCATCGTTGATATTTCTTCGTTCGTTGCAGGAAAGGCTGGATAACCTCTTTTTTATCCCTTGTGTATATTTTTTTATGATTGTTGGTGGGTGATTGCTCATGGAATTTACATATAATGGTGTATCATTAGGTTTTTTGTATGGTCTGTATGGTTTTTTTTTAAGTCTAATGTTACATCCAAGTAGTTGACTACTTTTTTTGTTGGCTTCTATTGTAATTTTAAGTTGTGGTTTTGAAACACATTTGCATAGTTCTTTCTTTTTATTCTCTACCTCTCTAGGTGTGTTGTCCAGTGCTGCCAATCCGTCGTCTCTGTACAGCCGAACTTTGTGCCCAAGTAGTTTCTGCATTTTTGACAATAGTAACAGGCCCACTATCTCACATGTTTCTGCACCATCGTATGAACCCATTGTAACGTCAAAAGTGGAATCTTTTTTTTTTTTTTTTTTTCACGTAAGGCTCCTTTTTATTATACAATAGAGTTTTTTTTTTTGCGTGGAATATAATTTCCAATTCTGAATTTGTTATTTCAGTATATTTAGTAGTAATTCTAAAGCTTTTCTGAGCATTCTTCATTGATGATGGGGTAAAAATCCACAATGTCGAATGCGATAAAGGTTGTTCTGTTTCGTTTGTTTAATTTTTGGAACCATTGCACCACCTCATATGTATTTTTCCAAAGGTTCAGTTCAAAATTTGATTTGACGTCAGCTACTATTTTTTTCTAGAATTTGCTTGTACTCTTCCTAGTTCAGACTTTGTGGGGTTGATCAGTCTACATGTGGGGTTGTTTTGAAAATTGGGTTTGTGATCTTTGAGTGTTATGAATGCTTCTCTTTTTGCCGTGGTTTCTATCCTATCACGTAGTTCTATGCGTTCCACCAGTTTCTTTTCTTCTTCTCTGATGGTAGTACATGTTTTTCTCTTCAGCTTTTTTTATAATTCTTTTGGATGTTTTTACTAAGGAGCTGCTCGTAATCTTTCACTTCCATTTCATAAAAGTTACTAGTTTTGCCTGCTTTGACAAATATTTTTATCATATATATATATATATATATATATATAATATATATATATATATATATATATTTGTTAAAATAGTATGGTAAAAGGAAGTTTTAAAATCCTTTTTTAAAAAGTTCGTGATTTTAAAAACTTCCTTTTTACCATACTATTTTAACAGATGTTGCTCCCCAAGGGGTTGAGCACTTAAAAAATTTTATTAGGCGTTTTAGTAGTATTCTATATATATATATATATCAATGTGTCACCCCACCCTTCGTTCTCCACCACCACCACCACCACCATCCCCTCCCGCCCCCTGTCTCTCCCGTCCGTGATGTCACTGTAACCCAGATGTATGTCTCTGTGTTTGCACGATCAGAATAAATGTATCGATGGAAGAGCGAGAGAATGAAGGAATGAACAAAAAAGAGAAAAGAGAAAAACACACAAAAAAAAACGAACTATCAGCAACAACAACAACTAACGGTGGATCAAAGTTCGTGTTATTGCAAGGGGAGAGTGAAAAAAAAAAAAAAAAAAGAAAGTGTAGAAAGGAGAGATGTAACGAAGGTCTCCGTATCAGTTGTGACGGTCTCCGATTTCCAATTACCGCTGAGATGTCTCAAGACTTCGCTTTTCTTCACGTTTCCCGAGTCCGAGAAACACTGGGAGAGATATGCGACGAGACGAGAGAGAGCGAGACGGGAGAGCCCAGTAGAGGAAGAAAGACAGACGAGAGAGAAGAGTTGTCCGAGAGACTAGAATGACAGATGCGCATAGATAGAGAGCACATGAGAGGAATTGAGACAGGACCTGGAGAGAGAGAGAGACATTGAGATAAGAGATGATAGGAGAAGACAGGAGAGAGAGGAGAGACGATGGGAGAGAGAACCAGACATCCAGACCACCTGAGAAGCCAGAGACACGATCAGAGCAAGAATGGAGAGAGAGAGAGGGAGAGGATGTGACAATGGAGGAGAGGGATATAGAGAGAGGTGAGGGTGACTCGCACATAGGAGAGAGGAGAGAGAGGATAGACGATCGAGAGGAGAAACAAGACAGACAGAGAATGCCAGAGATATGGAACGAAGGATATAGAACAGATGAGACAGCCGAAAAGGAAATCAGAGGACCGGATCATATAGGGAGAATGAGGAGAGGAGGAGAGAGACGAGAGAAGTCAAGAGAGCGGAGACAGATCATTCTGCTGACAAGACACCGGACAGCACACAGAGCCCGTAGAGACGATGCAGATGAGACTGGGCAGAGAGGACGAGACAGAGAGAGAGAAGAGATCAGACAGGAGACAGACAGACGTGCAGAGAAAGCCAGAGAACAACTGCATCAGAGGAAGGAAGGAGGGGATTGAGGACGAGAGCTGAAGGAGAGAGAGTAGAGTGTAGAGAGGGTGAGATTTGGAGAGGAGAAGCGAGCTTTAAATTTTAGCAGAGAGAGAGAAAGAGATGGTGTTCCCGAGGGGGGGGGGGACTTTTAGGGGGGACACACACAGGAGGAAACAGACAGACAGACACACAGACACACATTTATCCAGCAGAGACAACATCAGAGGGAAGGAAGGAGAGAGAGAGAGAGGAGAGGGAGAGGACGAGGAGGGAGAGAGAGAGAGAGAGAAGAGAAAGAGATGGTTAGGCCAGAAAATAAAAGCAGCAGAAGGAGGCAGACAGAGAGGACAGACACACTCGCACACACACACACTAAAATTAGTCGGAAGACTTGAGACGTGCAGGCGGACGACAGAGAGTTAGAGGGTGGGATGGGTTTAAAAAAAAAAAAAAAAAAAAAAAGGTAAGGGTGGGATGAGGAGGATGAGGAGAAGGGGGGGGGCGAGTGTAGGTACAGGTTGAGGGGGGGGGGGGGGGGGGGGGGTATCAGCCACACCCGGGGATAGATGATGAGATTTACGTCCTCTGGCTACAGTTTCTTTTTTCAAATATATGTCAAAAGTGATTTTTATTTTTATTCTATTTATTTATTTTTTTAACGGTTTCTTTTCCCTGGCACTACGCCCCAATCGTGCCATGGGATCTTTTACGACGTGCGCTAGGCGTGCATTTTGCGGGCTGGACGCCAGCTGCTTGATCTCACCTGAAAGGCTAACACCCAGGCCACCAAATTCAAGTCTATCCGAGAGAGGGAGGTGTTAGAGGCAGGGGTGAGAGGAGAGGGTATGGGGTTGGGTGTAGAGAGAGAGGGAGAGAGAGAGAGAGAGAGAGAGGGGTGAGGGAGGGAGGGAGGGAGAGAGAGAGAGAGGAGAAGAGAAGAGAAGAGAGAGAGAGGACAGAGAGAGAGAGAGAGAGAGGGGAGGGGGGAGGGAGGGGGAGGAGAGAGAGGAGAGAGAGAGAGAGAGCGAGAGACGCTTTGACGATTAACTGCCTTCAGCTTAACATGCCACTAAGGCAGGGGGTACACATACGACTTGACACATTGCATCATGAGAGAGAGAGGAGAGAGAGAGAGAGAGAGCGAGAGAGAGAGAGAGAGAGAGAGAGAGAGAGAGAGAGAGAGAGAGAGAGAGAGAGAGAGAGAAATACCCTGTGTGAGATTCAGACTACGAAACAAGGAGCTGTTAGTTAGCCAGTCGTGTGTAACATCCGCAGTACCACCTTCCTCCTCCCTGTCCGTTGGTGGATCTAAGTTGTGTCACCCACCCCAGTCTGTTCAAGCAGTAATGGAATATAAACATTTTTTTTTTTCAAAACGGAACTAAACATTAGCTTTTTTTTTTTTTTTTTAAGAAAAAATTTTTTTTTTCAAGATGATAATGCACGGAAATGCATAAAAGTATGCGAAAAAAAAATGAAGCAGTAATAACATCAAGATATACTGAAGAACAGACCAACAACCGGACGGGGAATATGAAACCAAACCAGACCTGTTTCTTCGTATGATTTCGTCGTATTTCGTTCACATATTTGACGAAATACGACGAACTTAAAAAGCAAACAAACAAACAAACCTATAGACGACGTTCCTGAGCTGTAACTGCACTTGCGGACTGTAAACCCCGAGGGAAAAGTTTGACCGAAGTGCGATAACTCTCGCTGAGTTCGCGCAAGAAAATTGCGTCAGGCTGCCCCTGTTTCTTCGACAACATGCCCTGAAAAAAAATGGAAGGGAAAAAAAAAAAACTACAAACAAAAAACAAACAAAACAAATGCGAAAAATTATTTATAAGGCTCCGCCGAAAAACCTTGGACAAACGAATCACAAGACAAAACGAAAACTAAACAAAACACAGAGAAAAAAAAAGGCAAGACAGTTTGAATTTGTGGCAAAGTTTGCCAATTAATCAGTTCTAAAGGTAATTTGTGCAAGAAGAAAAAAAAAATTTTTTTCCTTACCGTTTTAATTGAAAGTTCAGGTGGCGGCAACTTGGAAAAAAAAAAAAAAAAAAAACCTCTGCTACGTGATGGCAGATAAAAACTAAAGGGACATTCTTCATCCCGCCCTCTCGTGCAAGTCTGTAAGACGAACCATTGAAACTCCCCCTTTCCACAACCCCCCCCTCCTTCCCCCGCCTTCTTCCCTCTCCATTTTAACAAAGATTTCGAAGACTTTTACACGCTCAAATCAGCTCATTTTTGTGGAGAAGTAACCAAGAGCAATTTTAGGATGAACAGGTCACACACACACACACACACACACACACAGATGGGGGGGGGGAGGAGGGAGAGGGAGGGTAATATAGACCTCCACGTCGTTAGACAAAGGCTTCCATGTCTCATCTTCTAGCTTTGAAAAATTAGGCCTACATTGATTTGTATCGAAAACTACGGTGGGTTGTTGAATGGGAAAGATCTCCGAATTAAAAGAGACAAAAAGTTCTCTTAAAAGTTCCTGTTTCTTTTCACGTCAGTATTACACTGACGTAATGGCCTGGGCTACGTCATTCGGCAGTCACTACCAGTCTGCCCGGAGAGCGCAAGCGCGGGCCAATTTTGAGCCACTTAGAAATAGCCTAGAGGGGGAGCATTGCGAAACTCGCTTGTCGTGCTGAGGTGGGTCGTTGTAGAAACAAACGACCGAACAAAAGGAAGCAACCAACCAAGTGAGGGGAGCTGGTTTATAATGATAATAATAATGATGATTATTTTGTGGCGCTTAATCTTACATCATAAGCCCTAAGCGCTTACAAATACATGAAAGATTAAAGAAAACATAAATGAAACCAATAAGAAGATAAATAGTGCAATAAGTACCATACATCTACAAACAAGGGTGCATATTGATACCCACCCACGCGCACGCGCGCGCACACACACACACGCACGCACGCACGCACGCACGCGCACACACACACACACACACACACACACACACACACGAGAGTGAGACATTTCGCTTAGTTTTACTTGGATCAGGGAGAAGCCGTAGTGGGGAAGGGAATGATGGAGGAGGAGGAGGGGGGGGGGGGGGGGGGGGGGGGGGGATGGTGGAGGAGGAGAGTAACAATGGCGGTACACAATTAGAGAAAAAAAAAAAAAATATTTGCTTTTGCCTAGACGACACTTATCTTGTTCTTAGCGAAATGGGAAGTGGGTTTTGAGCGAAGGGAAGCTGTGGCAGCGACCAGGCCGTTCAAACGGTTTCTCCGGTTACCCCTGCCTGCTTGCTCGTTTTATGTCTGGCTCTCTTTCGTTGACAATTCATGGACATAATGTGTCATGTCCGGGGGCGCGACACGTTCCGCTGGAGTTTGTGAGCCTGCACGCGATTGGGTGCGGGACCCGAGCGCCTTACACTTGAGGTCTTACCCGTGCTGCGCAAGTCTTCATGCTGATGATGCTTTTGACGGTCAGTGAGATCGGTGTTTTTTAAGACGCGAGGTGCGCCATCATCGCTTGAATTGTAAAAAAAAAAAAAAAAAAAAAAAAAAAAAAGAAAGAAATGAAATAATAATATATAATGATAATAATAATAATAATAATAATTTGAGGAAGACCATGTCGGCTGGTGAAGCAACATGTTAACACCAGTTTTACCAGGTTCCAGTCTTGAGGGAATTTACAGAATTTGGCGGTTCGTATGTACACAAGCAAGCACGCGTGCGCGCGCAAGCACACACACACACACATACATACACACACGCACGCACGCACGCACGCACGCACGCACACACACACACACACACACACACACACACACACACACACACACGCAAGTGAAACTTGGCAGACTGAAAATGTGTTCGATCGAAATATTTCGATTGACTGGTTTCGGGACACTCTGCTGAACGGACAGAGATTGTAAGAAAGCGGAGAAGGAAGGAAGAAGGAAGTGGCGAGTGCCTGCATCTGAAAATGACAGATCGTGTGACAGAGTTAAAAAAAAAAAAAAAAAAAAAAAAAAAAGGAAAAAAAACAAAAAAGCGAGTATGTCCAAAAGAGGTTGAACTGATGTCGGTGTCTTCGAGACCTCGAATCTTGCCACGTGATTTCGAACTACGTATCTATGACAGTTACGTATGCGCCAGTTTTTAACCAGTAGTACGTCTGCTGCATGTGCTGACAAAGAATTGCTGTTGGTGTTGTGACCCTTCACTTTATTTTCCGCCGATCTTTCTTTTTTTTTCTTTGTGATTTTGTTGTTTGTTTGTTTGCTATGGTTGCTTTGTTTTTGTCTTTCTTTGTGTGGGTTTTTTTTTTTTTTCCAAACTATTGTAACATACAAAAGTTCTTCCTTCTTTTAAACAACATGTGACCTGTCTCATATGTTGTAACGGGACAGCTGATGTATGTTATGAAACATGTTTACAGATCAGTTCTCCTTTCACCACTTGGTGCCTGTGTCCATGATATTGTTCAGCTGGTTACCACACCCCCTACAGATCCAAACTCCAGACTAGACAATGTTGTTGGAAAAGAGTGTGAAAATGTGTACGACCGAAAGCGTAGATGAGTTGAGAGGATGTTTTTATGGTGCTGACTGT
>JADBJO010029325.1:0-2500 GCA_016801955.1 Conus betulinus
TACCAGTCCAAGGAGCAAGCACAAAGCAATACCGAAAGAGAAGAAGAGAGCAGAACCAAAAAGGACGAAAATAGCATAGAAGCAAGTAATAGAGACCAAGAAGTTCCAAAAGAAGAAAAAGGCAATCGCCAAAACAAGAAGAAAACATAGGATAAAATCCAGAAAAGGAAAAGAAACAAGGCAAGAGATAAGACAGAGAGAGAAACGAAAAAGGTAAATAAACCACTCACATGAAGTAACCAAGGAATGAAAAGACACCCCCGCCAATACCCACAAGCCTAAAACAGAGAGAATCCAAAAGACCAGAAAAGAAAACATTAACGATAGAAAGAAACAAGCAAATGAACCAGGGAATGACAGAAGAACAAAAAACCAAAGAATCCAGAAAAGAAAGCAAATAAAGCAAATAGAGAAAAACACCAGCATAAGAGCGACAAAGGAAAAAAGACAGAAGAGGAGAACAATGGCAAATAAGCAAGCCGGAGAAAAAAATAGGATGTGAGACAGAACAGAAAAACAGAGCCAAAAAGAACACGCAAAGAAAACAAAGAACCCATACAACAAAGACAGACAGAGGGATCCAAAAGAACACAAGACAGAAGGAACAGCAAAACAAAGAGCAAGAAAGAGCCAGAACCAGAACCAAGGAGCAGGACAGAACTCCAAACAAAGGCCAAAAAAAAGGACAGCAAAAAAAAGAGAAGAACAAGAGAAAAAAAAAAGTTAAGACCAAGGATGAAAGAAAAAACAGAAAGAAAAGAACCCCAAGGAACCAGGAGAGAAAAGCTCCAGAGAGAAAATCCGCAAAAAGAAGAGCAAACAGAAAAAGAGGAACCAGGGAGAGTCCAAGCAAAAAAGAAGAGACCAAGAAGAGACAGGAAGAACAGAAACAAACAGAAACAGAAAAACAAAAGAAACAGAGGAAAAGAAAGAAAGCAAATCAAGAATAGAAAAAAAACAGAAGAGGAGACAAAAGGCCAACAGAGCGAGTGTCTTGTCCGATCCAGTCAATGACCAGGAGGAAGAGGAACGGCGACAGCAGGCACCCCTGCCGAACTCCGGTCTTCACCTCGAAACTTTCGGACAGCTGGCCGGCGTGGGCAATCCTGCAGTTCATGTCCTGGTAGGTGCACCGGATGAGGGAGATGATCTTCTCGGGGACTCCGTAATGCCTCAGCAGCTTCCACAGCGTCTCTCTGTCCACACTGTCGAAGGCCTTCTCATAATCTATGAAGTTGATGTAGAGGGGGAGTTCCACTCCAGCGACTGCTCCACGATGATGCGCAGGCTGGCGATCTGGTCGGCACATGATTTGTTCTGCCGGAAGCCTGCCTGCTGGTTCTCCAGTAGAACCCTGTTGAGAACCTTGCCTGGCGTTGACAGGAGCATGATCCCTCGGTAGTTGCTGCAGTCCCTGAGGTCTCCCTTCTTTGGCAGCTTGATGATGATTCCTTCTTTCCACTGGGCCGGTACCTCCTCCTTCTCCCAGATCTTGCTGAAGAGGCTGTATAGCATGTTGACAGCTGTCTCTATGTCTGCTTTGATGGCTTCTGCTGGTATCTCGTCCGGGCCCTGCAGCCTTCCCATTTTTCAGAGTCAGATGGCCTTCTTGATCTCTGCCTTTGAGGGTTTGTCGCAGCTGATGGGCAGTTCTGACTCCGTGGGTGGGATGTCTGGTGGTGTGCGTCAGGGGCGGGGCGGTTCAGCAGCTCCTTGAAGTGTTCTGCCCATCGTTTCAGCTGTTCCTCGGTTGTTGTCAGTGGGTTTCTATTCTTGTCCTTCACTGGCTTGTCTGTCTGCTGGAACTTGCCCGTCAGCTTCTTGGTCACCAGGTACAGGTCCTTCAGGTTCCCTTGTCGGCTGCTGCCTCTGCTTGACTGGCCAGGTCGTCAAGTAGTCCCTCTTGTCCTTCTTGATGCTCCTCTTTACTTCTCTGTTCGCTGCTGTGTGCTCTTCCTGTGCCTTTGCCTTAGCTGCTCTTGTTCGGCTCATGTTCAGTGTAGTTTCTTCTCTCTCCTTGTTTCCAGCTTGTGGATGGTGTCGGCAGAGATCCATTCCTTGTGCTGGGTCTTCTTCTTGCCAAGGATCTCTTCACATGTGTCATGCCAGAGCTTCTTGCAGTGTTCCCACTGTGTTTCGATGTCCGTCTCACCATCTTCTATCAGCTCTTGTAGCGGCTGGAACCTGTTGGAAAGGCTGATCTGGAATGCTGCTTGTGTGTCCCTGTTTCTGAGCAGTCCGACATTGTACCTTGTCCGTGTGTTGTTGGCGTTTGGTGAATCTCTTGAGGCGAAGTCTCACTGTTGTTAAAAAGAAGGTGTGGTCTGATGACACGTCAGCACCTCTCATCACTCACATCCCGCCATGATCTCCTGAACTTGCGGCTAATGCAGATGTGGTCAATCTGGTTCTCTGTGACGTGGTCGGGGATCTCCATGTGGCCTTGTGGATGCGCTTGTGTGGGAAGATGCTTCCTCCTATCACCAGCTGGTTCAGGGCG
>JADBJO010029325.1:7500-19184 GCA_016801955.1 Conus betulinus
ATGGAGAAGGTCAGATACTTACATTAATTAAGCATGGAGAAAGTCAGTTAGTCACACTAAGAATGGAAAATGTCGGTTACTCACATTAATTAAGCATGGTGAAGGTCAGTTACTCACATTAATTAAACACGGTGCAGGTCAGTTACATTAATTAAAGCATAGTGAAGGTCAGTTACTCACATTAATTAAGTATGGTGCAGGTCAGTTACTCACATTAATTAAAGCATAGTGAAGGTCATTTTCTTACATTAATTAAGCATGGAGAAGGTCAGTTATTCACATTAAGTATGGAGAAGCGTCAGTTACATTAGTTAAGCATATAACATTAACTAAACATGGAGAAGATCAGTTACTCACATTAACTAAGCATGGAGAAGGTCAGTTACTCACATTAATTACGTGTGGAGAAGGTCCGTTACTGACATTAAGCACGGAGAAGGTCAGTTACTCACATTAATTAGGTATGGAGAAGTGTCCGTTACTGACATTAATTAAGCATGGAAAGGGTCAGTTATTCACATTAAGCATGGAGAAGATCAGTACTCACATTAATTACGCATGGAGAAGGTCAGTTACTCACATTAAGTATGGAGAGAAGTGTCAGTTACATTAGTTAAGCATGTAACATTAACTACGCATTGAGAAGGTCAGTTATTCACATTAACTAAGCATGGAGAAGGTCAGTTACTCACATTAAACTAAGCATGGAGAAGGTCAGTTACTCACATTAAGCATGGAGAAGATCAGTACTCACATTCATTACGCATGGAAAAGATCAGTTACTCACATTAATTAAGCATGGAGAAGGTCAGCTATTCACATTAATTAGGCATGGAGAAGTGTCAGTTACTCACATTAATTAAGCATGGAGAAGGTCAGGTACTCACATTAAGCATGGAGAAGGTCACTTACTCACGTTACGTGTGGAGAAGGTCAGTTACCCACATTAAGCATGGAGTAGATCAATTATTCACATTACGCACGGAGAAGATCAGCTACGCACATTACGCACGGAGGAGATCAATCACGCTCATTATGCATGGAGAAGGATACGCACGTTACGCATGGAGATGAGCTACACCCGTTGTGCATGGGAGAAGATCAACTACGCACAATACGGGAAGGAAGATCATCCACGCATGTTACGCGTGGAGAAGATCCAGTGGAGAAGATCCACTAGGCACGCCGCGGACGGAGAAGAGCAAATGCGCACATTACGCATGGAGAAGATCAACTGCACACATTAAGCACGGAGATCAGCCACGCATTTTATTGCATGGAGAAAATCGAATGTGTACTTAACGCATTGGAGAAGATTGAAAAAAAAAAAAAAAAAAAAAGCGCGCGTTAAAGATCATGTACCACACGACAGCGTGGAGCTGATTACGGAAATCAAAACAAAGCAGTGGAAGTAAAAAAAAATGGCGCCCAAAAATACTCAGCTTGCACCAGGGCCTTCAGACAGCAGAAAGGTACGGCACCACCAAGCTTTGCCCACTAACATTCCTGTGATGAACTGCCAATCATAGAGCAACAACATTGTTAATCACATGGCTGTTGATGCATCAGTACAACCTGTCAGTGATGGAATGATTGAACACACACACACACACACACACACACACACACACACACACACACACACACACGAAGTCATTTGCCAATTGGACTCACGTGCCGCATATCATAGTCTTGTCATAATAGCGAATCCCCCAAAGGGATGAGGGGAGGGTATCAAGAAGTATAAGCCAGAACCAGCTATCTTAGGTCCGATATGTACCTCACTCACTCTTAACCAGTCCAAAAGGGTTCCTACCTTATAGCCAACGGGCACTTGGAACAGGTACCCCTTCAGAGAAGGCACTGCAAAGCTGCCGAGTCAGTTCCATGGTGCCCAGTAGTGCCGGCTGTAACCCAACACACGCAGACCCCACCTACCAAGCCCCCTACTGATCACTAACAGGTAGCTGCTTAGTTAAGGAGCTAACGTGAGAGAGGAAGCTACTGTGTCCGTCCAACAAAGATCCCCACGATCTCGCCGATATTATGACCCTGACACGAACGCACCAGGGGTTTCTTCATGACACACAATAACACATTCCTAGCTCTACTAGAAAGCTTTTTACATGCTTCTGATGTCAACGTAATAAGAAAAAAAAGTATTATGACGTCAAGGTAAAATTAGGTAACCACATGACGAAAATAATAATATACGACAGGACGAGGAGCAAGGAGAAACGGCCAGGCTTTGGTGTCCAGCCTACTTAGTACTTTAATTTGTTTTATTCGTCGTTTTCTCCGTAGTGTTACTATGTGGAGAGGCTGACTTTCAACTGAGTAGGGCGTCAAAGTTTACTGTGTATGTGGGATACTTCTGATTACGGTACCAGCGAAATATGTATCAAGAAATTTATTTGTTATGAAAATTTTTGTGATTGCTGTGTCGGTCGCTGAGAGTGATGTTAAAACTCCTGCAGGAATATTTATGTGTTCTAGTTGTACCACCATATATGTGTCGGCGGGCTGGGTTTATTGTTGAAAATCTTAATATCAATACACGGACAAGCTAATTTTTTTTTAGATCAACAGTACGTCGAAGTTTGTTGTGTGTTCTATGGGATTTTGCTGAAATTGTGTTCGCCGGTGATTCAATATGGTTTACTGTGCCTTGTTAATCTGCGGTTCTTCTTCTGATAGTTTGACGTGATTTATTGTGCTTGCCGTGTGGAGACCCTGCTTCTCCTTCTTCATCGTTTGTGTTTGTGAGTGGCTCTGCTTGCTGTGTGGGGACCCTGGTTATTCTTCTTGGTTCATCGTTGTTGCTGTACCCGTCAATATTCAAGTCGTCAGTGCTCGTGAGCCGCTGTGCTTGACGTGTGGCGACCCTGGCTCTTCTTCTTCTTCTGGTGACTTTTTGTGCCTTGTGAACAGTGAACTTTTTAGATTTAAATATCGTTTGTGTTTGTGAGTGGCAGTGCTTGCCGAGTGGAGACGCTGCTTCATCATCTTCTTCTTCTTCATCGTTTGTGTTTGTGAGCGGCTGTGCTTGCCAAGTGGAGACGCTGCTTCTTCTTCTTTGTCTTCTTTTAGTGCTATAGATTGTGGCTTGGGCACTGTGCAGCCGAGTGTGTTGACTGTACTTGTGGGACACTGTGGACGGCGCCAGCGAGGTCTGTGAGTTGTGGTAAGATATGTAATACGATATGCTGATATTTGATGGTTGAACTTGAAGTTTCCTATGTATTGATGTCTTACTTGACGTGCATTGATCTGTATGCTATGTAGTGGCATGTATTGATTTTGTACCAATTCATATTTATGTATGTTTTGATGGTTCGGGCAGCATATAAAGAAAAAGATCTAACTCGTGTGTTGCCTGGCTATTCATGTTTGTATGGTGTGGGTGTGTATACAGAATAACATTACACGCATCCAAACTTTTGAGAGCGAGAGTCAGACAGCAAAACACACACCGCACACAATCCGTAGCAATACTACAGCAAAACTCAGCAGAATTGAGAAAATTATGCTGAGATATTCATAAACGTTTACAACGGGCTTGACAGTGCCATCATACAGCCATCTCTCGTTTCCAGCCAAGTAATAGAGAGAGAGAGAGAGAGAGAGAGAGAGAGAGAGAGAGAGAGAGAGAGAGAGAGAGATCGTTGTATACTGCAAGCGCATATTTTTTGTTGTTAATTAAACCGAATAAACAAGTGCTGACCAGAGAGCTCTTCTTACAGTGTGTTACCACCGTAACTCTTTTGCTGTTCATCCGAAAGGAATGTCCATGTGAATTCGGATCAACAGCAAAAGTCTTCGGGAAAGTTCATCCCAGCCCTTCAGGTATGCAAGCTCCCTCCCTCTCCCCTTACTGATTCACCGTTTTGTGTGATGATGCTGAGGTACTAATGAAAAACAGAGAGAGAGAGAGAGAGAGAGAGAGAGAGAGAGATTGTGTAAATGTGTGTATCTGTCTGTGTGTGGTAAGAAAGAAAAAAAAATGTATGGGGTGTAATGATTTTTATTTATCTGCAGAATCTCTCTTGATGCTCATTTTTTTCTTCATGGTTAACATACCACCTGTACAGCTAATGGTGCACCAGAAGAGGCCATCTGCGTTGTCGCACCTGCCGAGTGAGATGCTACGCTGCAGAGAGCCATTCCCAGTGCCACGCCGCCATACAGTTCACACCTGTTTCCAAAGCAACACCGTCACTCAACTTACATCTGTTACCAGTGCAGCGCCATCATACAGTTTACATCCGTTACCAGTGCCACGCCGTCATACAATTTACATCTGTTACCAGTGCCACACCATCATACAATTTATATGTCATAACAATTTACATCCGTTTTCAACGTTACATCATCATACAGTTTACATCCATTCCAGTGCCACACAGTATTACAATTTTCATCCATTCCCAGTACACACCACTATACAGATTACATCATTGTCAGTGCACACCATCATACAGTTTACATCATTCCCAGTACACACCATCATACAGTTTACATCATTCCTAGTACACGCCATCATACAGTTTACATCCATTCCCAGTACACGCCATCATACAGTTTACATCATTCCCAGTATACACCATCATACAGTTTACGTCATTCTCAGTACATATCATAATATAGTTTACATCATTTCCAGTACACACCATCGTAGAGTTACATCATTCCCAGTGTCACATGATCATACAGTTTACATCATTCCCAGTACACACTGTCATACAGTTTACATCCATTTCCAGTGCCACACCATCATACAGTTTACATCCATTCCACTGCCACACCATCATACAGTATAATCCATTCCCAGTACACACCATCATACAGTTTACATCATTCGCGGTACGCACCATCATACAGTTTACATCATTTCAAGTACACACCATCACACAGTTTACATCCATTCCACTGCCACACCATCATACAGTTTACATCCATTCCCAGTACATATCATCATACAGTTTACATCCATTCCCGGTACACACCATCATACAGTTTACATCCATTCCCACTACACATCATCATACAGTTTACATCCAGTCCACTGCCACGCCATCATACAGTTTTACATCCATTCCCAGTGCACACCATCATACAGTTTACATTCATTCCCAGTACACACCATCATACAGTTTACATCATTCCCAGGACACATCATCATACAGTTTACATCCATTCCCGGTACACACCATCATACAGTTTACATCCATTCCGCTGCCACGCTATCTTGCAGTTTACATCTATTTTCAGTACACACCATCATACAGTTTTACATCCATTTTCAGTACACACCATCATACAGTTTACATTCATTTGCAGTACACACCTTCATACAGTTTACATACATTCCACTGCCACACCATCATACAGTTTACATATATTCCACTGCCAGGCCATCATACAGTTTACATCCATTCCACTGCCACACCATTGCACCATCATACAGTTTACATCCATTCCAAGTACACACCATCATTTGATAAGTTATTTATCTATTACTTTTGTCTCTCTATCTATCTATCTTTCCATCGATCTATCTATCTGCCTGTCTGTCGGTCTGTCTGTCTGTCCATGTCTCTCTGTCTGCCTATTTATCTATCTGTCTATCTATTTATCTATCTATCTATCTATCTATCTGTCTAATATCTGTTTATCTGCCTACCTACCTTTCTATCTATCTATCTATCTGTCTATCTATCTATCTATCTATCTATCTATCTATCTATATCTTGTTTGAGTAGGAGTAAATCTTAATCCTTGCTGATTTTTTAAAACTCGTTAATGGCCCCGGTAGACTGTGTCTTTAATATTTCCGCCATTTGAATTGTAGACAAACTTCAGTCTACCATTTTTTTTTCCAGATCCTTATTTTCCCTTTCACTTTGCGCGCTTGTTTGCTTTTTGTAGACACTGCTCATGTATGCAGAAGGATTTCACTGATAATGTTTTAGAGTTTCTCCTTTGCTACATGCGGAAGTGTTTCTCACCAGTTCGTTGCAAGTGTGGCATAGCAGCGGACGCCAGGGGAGAGGTGGCAGATCTCCTTTGAAGGACACTGATGTGAGAGGTCAGTGTCAGGTGGCGCAGCGGTCCTTCCAGCCATATGGGTGACGGCGGGTCTAACCTGTGTCGCTGGGGGGCGGCTCCTGGAGATGTGGGGCAATGGGCGTTGGAGCGCTGCCTGACTAAGATGACCGTGGCCTGGGATACAGTGATACAGTGTTCTGAGCCAGGCAGACATGGGAACACTCCTTGTGAAGGTGGGCTGAAGAATTGCCCTCTCGGCCGTACCATCACCACCATCAAAGGTGGGCTGGTAGGGGCTAATGTGGACTGTGCATGTCACAATTTCATGCTAGATGGTACTGCACGATACTGTGCTTCTATATACTTCACTTTTATGCTGTACTACACTATGTTATGCTATACTATATTAAACTATACTATGCTATAATATACAGGCTTAATGTCAATGCTTATATGTATATCTTATTTGAACCACAATGTTTGGAAATTTTCGCAGTGCTTATCCTGTCTTGAATTCCAAACGACTCTTTCCGTTGAAATACAAGATAAGAGTATTCTGATCTAGTGAATGTCACAGCAGAATAAATGTGGTTAATAATGATTGGTAACCAAAAGATAGAGAGCTGATTGTTTAAATATTTGCCCCGTGTTTTATTTGCTGCTGTTGCCTCGCGGTGTTCAGGAGTATCCCTTAGTATGTTGAGTGTAATACTAGAATTACGCATCTTGGTAGTGACGTAATTGTTAAGATAAGACGTCACTTAACTACAGATAGTAACGGCGTTATGGTGAGAGTTACAAGCTAGGCTTGTTGATCTCTGTTTCTATGAGCTGGCTCTGTGAGCTTGGGGCCCTAAGTTCTAGATGTTAGGCATCTGAGGGACGGTGTTCTGTGTATCCGTGTTCCGGTGGATTTCAACAGCTGCCTGAAGAGGTAGTGATCCTAGTGTGGTGTCGTCCGGTTTGCTTCCCACGTCTGTGGAGCCGTTTGGAGAAATGGCTGACGTGATCGTGAGGCTAGTGTAACCCGTAAATTGTTCGTCTGAGGGAGGGTGCTCCGTGTCTCCTTGTTTCTATGGATCTTTACAGCAGCCTGAAGAAGTGGTGATTCTAGTGGAATGTTTATCTGGTTTTGCCTCCCACGTCTGTGGAGCCATTTGGAGAAATGGCTGACGCGTCCCTGAGGGTCTTTGTAGCCTGTCAATTCTTCGTCTGTGGCTATATCCTTGGGGCTGTGCATTGGCTGGATCTATCGACGGGCTGCCGACCGGATTTGAGAGCCGGATAGCGGAACTGGATCTGTCCAGTCTACTGTGCCTGTGTGCGTCGTGTAGAGGTGGGATCGAATGTTTTGGGGTTTTTTTTTCCACGGGATGCAGCATTGAAGTGAAAAGGTTGGGACTGTGGGGTGTCCCTGAAGCAAAAATTTGGATGAAACCTGAATACAAGAAGAAGAAGGAGACGATTTCAAAGGTCGGAAAGAGACTAGTGATTCTGTGTTTGTTCGGAGTCCGAGTTTACAGTGAACATCTGTTAATTTGATTCCTACGTCAACAGGTATGATCGTAAGTACATGCAACGGGGTGCATGGTGTGTAGACTGTCATAGGAGCCCAATACAAAGATGACGGCGCCCAGGTTTAGAGAAGAAACGGTTACATAGATATACATAAAACCTTCCTATTGAAGCTCCAGAAATAGAAGTAACTGACGAAGTGCTATTTTATTTCCTGCACTCATTTGGGGCATGGACAAAAACAAACGCCAACAGCATGTCAGTAAGATTGAGTCAGAAGCGGAGTCGGAAACAAACAACAAAAACAAACAAAATATCTGTCACTGTAAATTAGACATTCGTTGTATGCTCTGCTTCATATGCGGAAGAAAGAACTAGGGGGCCTACTTAAAAGAGTCACACACTACAGAGACAAAAAAAAAATCCTTGAGTAGTATGAAAATATGTTTTTATCAGCACATTTGACATATACTTTCATACTTTGTTGACTTTGTGTGTGTGTGTGTGTGTGTGTGTGTGTGTGTGTGTGTGTGTGTGTGTGTGCTGAAACACGACATAAAAAAAATAGATAACAGAAGTCATCAGCAACATCATTGGTGAAATATCGATAATAGAGGTTCTGTCGCGGCAGAACAAGCAAAATGTGAAATGATCCAACACCCGTAGTGGCGTAATTTTCTAGAACAGTCTAGACAAACTAAAATATTGAACGTTCGTCACCTTCACGTTACTCACATGGCTGAGCTCCATTACCCCACTTGATGTGGGACTGGGTTTCGTTCCTGCAGAGTGTTCTGATATGATTTGCTGCAACCATTAGCTTTCCTAGACCTGTTACCTCGACATCAAAATCAAGTTCCCTTTGCAAGAAATTCTATGGTCTTCTATCTCAAACCACGTGATTAAGGCACCTCGGACGAAGAAAAAAGAAAGAAAAGAAGAACAATTCATTTCCAGCCAAAGATCAACAGCACGAAACTCCCGCGACTCAAGACCGTTTGCTGGTTATTCTTTCTGTCGTCCTGTCATCCGTGGGATCCGTGCAAGGGAGGAGCACACGGAGACAGATCTGAAGCTCTTCACTTTCGAATGCCAACAAGGCAACAATGGACCCGAGTCCACACAAATGGCCAGAATGCTTTGCAGAACTGGAGAGGTGGTACATATATCAAACTTCCAGCTGGCAACGTCAGCAAATCCGTTGCAACTGACAACGTCTCTAAAGCGTGTGCCGTGCTCGCTTCCACTCGGATACTAACCAATGAAAAATAGTTTTACATACCACTGTTCTTCATGGAAAGTCGGTGTCTTCTTCAGAAACCGCCACATACGGGATGGAGAGCAGATCCTGTAGGACATGAAAGGGGAACTGCAGGTCCTCAGTACGAAGTCATTGATCACTGCAGTGGATCCCCTCCAACTGTGGTGTTAAGGGAAATGAGAAGAAGGAGAAAACTTCAACACAGCAGCAAGCAAGAGCAGACAACATGCTCTAAAAGTTCATGAAGAAGTGGGGTCATTCTTGCGGTGCTACTTCAGAACCACGTGGATGGAACGACTTCACTTGCAGGCTGGAGAGGGCAGTATGCACCAGACGAACGGAGTCTAAACAAGTTACTATCTCCAGGCTCAGAGCTGGACATATTCAGGTCTTCTTCCACCTCGACAGAATCAACATTTCCAGAACGGATCAACACATGTGCGACGCTGATTGACAGATCCCAGCCCATTACTGGGTAGTCGTGTCTCACTTCCAATGCTTAGAGGCGCAAACATGGCCCAGATCGATGGAGTTCCATGCGGAAAAAGTGTTGTGTGAGGTAGGCAGGTCACTGTGGTAGATTGCGAACACAGTTCAAACATGAACGGCATTAACACTGTTGCGACTGTGACAGAGTGTGCATTTAATTTCGAACGAGTCTCTTGGGCCGTGTAGGATGGTTCCGGCTTGGTGAGTTAACAAGTTTTGCAGCTGGGATTTGAGGTGAGAAAGTTACCAAGTTGTGTTAGATGTGCGTAGATTGTGTTGAGTTATAATTCTTTAAGGTGTTGGTCGCCCCTGAAAGTGATGATGGGTTTGGTCTCAAAAGCAGGTTTATGATCTTCTACCGTGTGCCAGTTGATCACGAGGATCCTGAAAATGGAGAGTCTGTGAGGGCGGAAGGTGTGGCAGACAACGGATCTTTCTGTTGCGTTTGGAGGCTGGCCTGCCTGTGAGAACTCCTGGCCACACAGCTTTCGTGCGATTGAAAGTATCAGTCAAGGCAGCCATTGAGTATCCAAGGTTGGGAAAAGTCCAAACATTTTGGCTACAAGCAGTGTCAAGTCTTCTTTAGCGGAACAGACTGTGCAAGACAGAGGAATTCGGAGTATAGGATGGAGTATTTACTAGAAGAATGGGGGAGGATGTGTGTAGTCTGAGTATAAATGCGAGTCGCTTTGTAGATAACTGAGATTTTCATTGCCCATGTTTGAGCGAAATGGAAATGTCCAGAAAATCGGCCAAAATGAGAAATTTTGTATGTAAGTTTGACGATATAGTGAACGTTCTTGGAAGATGAACTGGAGGAGTCTTAATCTGATATGGATTCGCTGGAAATTCAACGAAAAGATGAAAGAACTGGTGGCGAGACGCAAAGATTGCGAATTGAAAACAGACAACTACTATAGACCAATAAAGCTGAAAACATGAGTACATTGTTTTTTTTTCTAGGTAAGTGTATGGCTTTATTTGGAACTGAAAGAAAATCGACACATTTTCATGGCATTTTATGGATGAAAAAAAACTAATATCTTTTAAAGATCTTCGTGATCTGAAATTAATAAATAAATACGTTCTGTTGTCATTTTTTAAGGTGAAGAAAATATGGTTTTCCTGAGAGGGGAAAAGATTTATTATGGCTTTTTTCTTTAATTTGAAAATGAAAAAAAAAAGTTCTTGGGTCTTTTCAAGCATTAAAGAAAACAACATAATTTTTTTTTTTTTTTTTTTTTTTTGTGTGCAGTTTAAGTGTTTAAAGATCTGCCTAGAAGGCCAGCTAACAAATTGTTTCATTATCCTATAACTATAGCTTTTGGTTACTTGTACTTCGCTAAGAAGAGACTCGACATCTCCACGTGCGATATCTGAAGAATTGACACGTTGACATCAACACATGGGGGAAAAATCGCGTCTTATCATCACGTGCACAGGATGGAGGTTGAAAAGTGTTGGGATACGACTAAGAAACTATGTACTTTTCGGTTCCGTGCCGAAACAATAGTTGGAAAAAAAAAAAAAAGAAAGTAGAGAAAAAAAAATGATTCAATTGCTAGAGAGCTGAACATTTTCAGAATAACTCATGGAATCAGTTGCCAGGGGATGGATGGGAGGCGAAATAAACAATTGCAAATGGATTTGACTGCCAAGAGCTGAAACACAGGAAAATAGCTAAAGGATTCTTTCGTCGGGGAACTTCTTCTTCTTCTGCGTACGCAGGGCTGATACTCCTGCAGACATCCGTATATGGACAGACAAGTATTAATCCCATCTACCCAACAAAGGGAGTGGAGTTTTGTGTGTATGACCGTTTTTTTATCCCGCCATTAAGGCAGCCATAACTCCATCTTCAGGGAAGTTGGGGAACTGAAAACTGTTGAATGTGCTGATGGGTTCTACGGTTAGGGGAGTAAAACAATTATTAATTTGTTGTAGACTCTAATAGTAAGGAGTTGAACCTCTTAGGTATTGCTAATGGATTCTATTGTTCGGGGTTTCAAACCCTTGGTTGCTCATGGAGTCTGTTGCTGGAGGTTTGGAGAGCCGTGTGTGTGTGTGTGTGTGTGTGGGGGGGGGGGGGGACCTTTTGAAGACTACACGTACCCACAGAATGGCATACGTTTAGATATGAATTGAAATTACGTTTGTTTCCATACTGCGTTCCCATGAGCATTGAACATATAGAAGGGCATCGAAAATAATCGTATTTTTTTATATTGAGTGCCCATGAGCTTTAAACATAAAATGTCTAATGTAATCTGGGTGTTGTGCCCGATTCATTCTTCAGACTCCTGGAGCCATTGTCAGATTTTGTCATCCGTGCATGGTCGATGTAAGTGTTGATTGTGGGTACAGACAGCAG
>JADBJO010029326.1:0-5000 GCA_016801955.1 Conus betulinus
CTTGTCTGAGTGTTTCTGTACGCCTTCTAGGACAGGCTTTCCCTTGGATTAGAACACTTTACGTCCATGGCTTACAAACTTGTAGTGAAAAATTATCTTTAAAGTTCCTCATGGCTGGAGTATAAAGTGTGGCTTGCTGGAAAAGACTAGACAAGTAGTTTCTTGGGGAAGCACAAGACACTAACCAAAGGGATGGCTGGAAGTAACAAGTGTGGCATGCGCAAATTACTTTCACCAGTACAATGCCCAGGAGTTTCAGGGATGCCTTCACCATGCAGAAAAGCTGTTTTGTTCTGTATTGTTTTGTTTTCAGAACAAGCAAAAATCTGATATCAAACTTGAGGAATTTTGCAAAACAGGCTACGAATTGATGTTGTTCCGTGTGAAATTTCTGAACTGAAATTCAATTTTGAAGAGCATGAGACCCTGTGCGCAGGTTGTAAGACTTTCTGTTAGATGACGCCACCAAATCGTCCTTGCGCACAGTCATCTTGCTCCTGAAGACATATACTCCACATCGGACACCCCTACAACCACTGATACGCATGCTGCCCCTGATACTGATGCACCTACTAACCCATATCCAACCTCTGATACTCGAACGGCTACCGCCATAACATTTGCGCAGTTACTGACACGCATGCAGCTCTGACACTAATGCAGCTACAGACGTATAGACAACGTGACATCCATGCAACTGTTGACATGCATGCAGCAACTGTAATGAATGCTGCTAACACGCCTGCAACTGCTTCCACTCAAACAAATCCAATAATCCTGAGTGTAGTAGACCCGTCAACATCACGGACAAATACGCCCTAGAAACGTTTTCAGAAACTAGCGGTGTATGAAAGCCCCATCAGCAAAGTCTAAGGGATCACAGGACCATGCAAGCCCTTCAACCGTGACAGCCATTGAAGGGATACAACTGACCAGCCAAGTTTTTTTTGTTAAAGTACAGCTTAATGTAATCTTTACCTTTGATCTAGGAACGTCGTGGGAACTTCTCTTGTGGTCTATGTTTTTTTCAGGGATCCAATCATTACATTAAGTTGAGTTTAAATTCACACACTGCGTCCGAGGTATACCTCTTCAACTGACCACACACACACACACACATACACACAGTGAAGGATAGAAAAGGTTGTTTTTGAGAGAGACAATGACAATGGCAATGCTTTATTGGCATTAGTTAACCAGCCCTTATGCCAAGGCAGTGCATGCGCAGTTTCTATTTAGCGTTGCCAAACTCTGCCAACAGTAGAAATGCGAGTTAAAGATGTGTACACACGGAAAACAGTTGAACAATACTAATCACTAGAAAATAAAGAAAAAGGCCGTTCATCAAACAGTATTCTCATCACAATAAACCACTTATTGCATAATCATGAGTTACAAACAGCCTACATATTAAGTTTTCTGGTCTCTAGATCAAAACGCTTCTACCACAAACTTAGCAAATGAGTTTTACAATGTCTACATTTTCAGAGGATAAAATACCAAAGAGGTTTTCAGTTTGGCCAAAAAAGGACTTAAAGGAAGAAAAATAATTTCTATTTTTTTTATACTCCGGGCATCTGAAAAACGAAGTGCTCCTCGTCTTCAATTTCTTTTTAGCTCGAACCATCTTTTTTTCTTGCTTTAACTCCAGGCTTCTTGTTCGAAACCGAGCGAACACATCTCTAAAACGCTTACAAGAAATTGATGTGAGATAGTTCTCAGCCTGAAAAAGATCTTTAAATGAGTGATAAAATTCATACTTGTCACTTTCCTACCATGTTACTATGCCAATCTTGCATATGGCACGCAATCAACCTATCTTTAAACTCTGCAAAAAAAAAAAACCTGACTCTGTCACCAACGGGGTGTTTCTTTAACCAGTTTTGTTTGGTAAAGTGTATACTAACATTTTGAACAAACGTCTAGTTGCATGGGCCAACAGAGGAGAAATAATCATAGAAGAACAGGCTGGTTTTAGAAAGGATTATAGGACTATGGACCACAGTTATACCCTGTTTACTGTTGTACAAAAGCATTTATTGAACAACTCTAAATTCTATGTGGCCTTTGTAGACTTTCGAAAAGCCTTTGACTCAGTTAACAGAAATAAATTATGGGATCTTTTAAGAAGAGTGGGGGTAGATGGGAAGGTGTATAAATCATTGAAGGCCATGTATGATACTGTAACATCCAGAGTACGTGATAAAGGTTTATATTCAGATTACTTTGAGTGTCCAAGAGCCGTGAAACAAGGGTGTATTCTTAGTCCCCATTTATTTTCTTTCTTTATAAATGAATTGGCTATTTAAATATCTGAAAAGGGCTAAGCATGGTGTACAGTTTATTCCTGGTGCTGTTGAATATTTTCTGTCTCTCTTTGCTGATCACGTTATCCTTTTCTCTGAATCTGTGTTGGGATTACAAAACCAGTTACACTTATTAAAAACAAGATGTAGATAGACCGGACCTAAAAGTTAATTTAGATAAAACGAATGTAGTGGTATTTAGAAAGGGTGGGTATCTGGTTGCATGTGAGAAATGGCGGTATGGGGGGAATGAAATTAGAGTCACGAACTCGTATAAATACTTAGGAATCATCTTTACCAAATTGAGTCTTAGTTGGGTTGGTCAGAAATGTGCCGAAAAGCAAAAAGGGGTGTAATGGAAATCTGTCGATGTGTGAGAAAACTAAATTCTATAGCTCCGTCATTGTTTTGGAAACTGTTTGACACACAAATTGGCCTGTTCTAACATATGGTGCAGAAGTTTGTGAATGAGCAATTGGAAACTGTACACAACTTCACTATCAAACGGTTCCTTAATGTACCTTTGCATACCTCTGATAAAATGCGTCTGGGGTGAAACTGGTCAATTTTTCCTTTATATATTTAAACTGTTGTTAAATGTTTGAAGTATTTGTTGCGATATCGAAATTACCAATGACGAGGGTAAATAAACAGGCGTATTGCATAATACTAACTCAATTAGAATTAGGTCGTCAGAATTGGACACTGGAAATAAAGAGAGTTCTATCTGTAAATGGACTTGGCATCGTATGGATGGATGACTCAGACGGTTGGAGAGAGAGAGAGAGAGAGAGAGAGAGAGAGAGAGAGAGAGAGAGAGAGAGAGAGAGAGAGAGAGAGACAGACAGACAGACAGACAGACAGACAGAGGAACACAATAGGATAATTTGCACGTTCAACATTGCAAACCCAAAATTTGAACAGTGTGACTGTTCACACTTGGAGAGTGCTAGAATGTCCGTCTGGACACACTGTCCTTAAGTTAAAGACAGTTTGGCTTCATATAGGCCCTACAGCGCCAGAATGCCTTAACTGGCCATGACACTTTCTCACATTAGGTCCATTTGCGACGTTCTTGCATTTCGTTCTGAGTGACCAAAATGTCTTAAAATTTTAACATTGTGACCCGCCTGCACAGAGCCGGAATGTCTCAACTGACCATACGATCTCAAATGAATATTATGGTGTTCCTCAAATGAATATTATGGTGTTCTGTCCCTCTGTGGCTGTCTACAGAACCCTTAGCGTTCGGTGTCAACAAAACCTCATCTTACTCGACTGAGGCTTGCAATTTACATTTGTAGTACTCAGCTACCAACAGGCACCACGTCACCATACCAATTTCATTACTTCCAGGAGATACTTTATATAGGATCTAGTCTCTTCAAAGATAAATTGACATTGCATGTGGAAGACTCCTCGCTCCACACTGAAAGTAGGGAAAGGACTGCCGCATAAATGTGTATGGCAACGCTACTCGAGCAGGAAAGGAAACTATGCACGTGGTATAGTTGTGCAAATTAGTAAGGCTGCACGAAAGTAAAACTCTGTCATGCACAGGAAGGGAACGATTCTGAAAGGTGAATGGATAAACTTCAGCCAACAAGCTGATCAAATGTACAGAGTCCCCTTCAGGCGTGCAAACCAAGACAAACAAGCAGTATACATCATATTCTGGGCTGGACAGAAAGGCAGAGAAAAGTTCAATTCCTGACATTTTCTTAAAAAGCTGATTTAAAAACTTGACCTACTCTGCACCAGATTTCAAGAATTCTCTGAAACCAAAGAAGTTGTTTTTTTTACCAGGAATATTTTTTTCCACGAGTGGAAACAAAATCCAGGGAGTTGTTCACTGCTGAATTTGTCAGATCGAAATGTGGCGAAGCAGTGTGGATCTCCAGACAACCTGAAAGAACAAACAGTGCAGGTCAAAATCGTCGCACGAGTTTTAGTTTTCTCCTTCCAGAGAAGAAGTCTTTACTGAGAGTGACCATTTCAGCAGGGATTCCATCATTGACATTGGCACAGCATTGGGGCGACAAAGCAGCATCTGGCACCGACAACAGGCTTGTCAGGCACAATAGCTGTTCCAACCTGTGTCTTTGCCATGATAAATGAACACAACCGCAAGAGTTACCAACCTCAAAACAAATAGAAAAAGCAGCCTGCATCACAAAGTGTACTGAGGGGGCACTCATACAAAACTTTTGCCCGCCATTTTGCCAGATATGCCAGTACTGCAAAACCAAATTCACAGTGAAAATGGCTCAAAATGACAAAAATCAATCTCATACACAAGAGAGTAACAAACGCATAAGTTACGCTGTTATACCCACTATATGTCCAAATCACACCACTACTAACAAGACGAAAATGCTGATGTATTAACTGGCTGCATTGAAGGGCGTGTACGGCAGTCTGACCCTGCATCTTCTGACCTTCACCATGACGTTGGGGATCACATGTAGATCAAGATTGAGACACAAGAGCCTTTGTCACTTCTTTCCTGCTGTCCAAATACCAGCAGCTGACGAATCCGTCAACATCATAAAAAGAACACTCGCCAGTTGCAGCGCGACCCTCTAATGTAATGGAAATAAGATATGTATAAAATTCGCCTGCAAACAGGATCCCATCATGCTTAAATTTCTCTTTGCCAATATCTGCCATGCAAAACAAGTCTTAGCCTACAAA
>JADBJO010029326.1:15000-17500 GCA_016801955.1 Conus betulinus
ATGCGTGAGGTACGTGCGGTCAATAATTGACGAGAAGTCTCAGTCATAATGTTGACAGCTATCTGATGAACGACGGGCCGGCACCAAGAACTCAGACCTGGTGCCATACATCACAGGCGTTCTGCGACTGAACAAGTGACACCAGGAAACATACATCATCAGGCTGACATTGACATTGATCAGTCCGCCTCCAGCCTCCGTTGCTGATAAATCCCCAGTTTGGTATATACCATATCTACAGCGTGAGTAGGCAGTCATCGACTTCGTTCATTTCTCTTCCCGTTCAATCTGGTCTTCTCACGAGAAACACATATTAATAGCGGACATAATGAGCGGTTGAATGTCTGTCTGAAAGGACAATTTTTTTGCCGCTTTTTTTTTTTTTTTTTTTTTTTTTAATGGCATCCAACCTCCATTTTTGTTCTTTTTTCTTTCTTTTTTTTTTTCCTGTTTTCCTTTTTTTCTTCTACTAAATGGTGGGTCCTCCTCCACCCTCCTATTTTTCCCCCACATTGTAACTCTGCTTTTTTCTTTCAACAAACTCTCACATACCATGCATAGTCTGTGTGTTCATTTACCCATGGACATTCCCTTGCTGGTTTGAATTTTATTGAGAGTTTGATACAATGCCGTCTGGGTTTGTGTTGATGTTCTAATGTTTAGTGTGCTGACACTTTCATTCTGTTGTGACTTAACACTTTCAGTCTGTTGCGTGTTGGTACTTTCAGTCTGTTGCATGTTAACACTTTCAGTCTGTTGCGTGTTAACACTTTCACTGTTTCAGTCTGTCTGTTGCGTGTTAACACTTTCAGTCTGTTGTGTTTAACTTTCAGTATGTTGCTTGTTAACACTTTCATTCTGTTCCGTGTTAACAGTTTCAGTCTGTTGCGTGTTAACACCTTCAGTCTGTTGCGTGTTAACACTTTCAGTCTGTTCCGTGTTAACACTTTCATTCTGTTCCGTGTTAATAGTTTCAGTCTGTTGCGTGTTAACACAGTTTCATTCTGTTGCGTGTTTAACACTTTCAGTCTGTTGCGTGTTAACACTTTCAGTCTGTTGCGTGTGTTAACACTTTCAACCAAAGGTCATAATAAAGCAAAGGAAGGAAGACCTATCTTACCAGTGATTTCTGAAAAAATTGTATTGAAGCGTTTTCAAAAATGTTACTAGTTTGTTTAATATTGCGAAATGTTTACTTCATAGTCCTGCAGGACATTTGTTATAGACTAGTTGATTGTAATTGTTGTTAATGCTTTTTTTTTTTCTGACCTTTTTTTTTTTTTTCTTCTCCCCCCTATCAAAGAGACATAAACACATACACACACACAATACGGTCCCCCTCCCCGTCCTCCTCCTCCCGATCCCCTCCCTCCCCCCTCCCCCTCCACCCCGTCTAATATCACCATGTGGATAGACGTCAAATTGAAGACAACAACAACAACTGCCCCCCCCCCCCCCACCCCCCCTTTTTTTTCTCCCTTGTTGATGACATCACATATTATGATGTCATGCCAAAACTTGCGTAATATATGTATGACGTCAATTCTTTGCTCTGACCAGTTGCCAAAGATGGACATCACGTAGTTGTATTGTTTTTGTTTTTTTTTTTTTTTTTTTTCTCTGAAAAAGGCCACGTGGCCGAAAATTAAGAAGAGTGGCATTGTGATTTTCTATTATGTTTTCTTCCCTTTGGAGGACTGTTGCTTTTGTATCCAGAGACGGATTCAGAGACATGAGACTGGACATTGCACTCCACTCAGTGTCATTAAAACAACTGACTGTAATCGAAGGCATAGTGCTATATGAAAGCAGAATGAAGCAAGCACACGTCTGCAGAAACTGATGCGTTTGCTGTCTGGCCAGCAGCATGAAAAAAAAAAAACAGGTATCCAAACCAAAGTCCTTGCTATAGAAGATAGGACAAGCGGGACTTTAGGCTCATCAGCCTATGATGTCATGAAACAGTTCGGAATATCTGTTAAAAAGAGGACCTGAACCTCAAAGACAATGACTTAGAAAGCTTTAAAAACGGTTGTGACTTGATCTGATGGAGGAGATACAAAAGTGAACTTCACGAGACTTTCATTTGACCCAACTTCGAGCAAGTGCCCCTAAAGCAATATGGATATTTTTATGGGTCTAAAATGCAACGCCTTGAGACGTCCACTCGATCAGAAGTTTATTGATTCGAATTCTGGCAGGAAAAGGAAGAAAAGTGAAAAGTTTCGCAGCAAAAGGCCATCTAAGAGTCATGACCTAAATGTGCCCCGATCCCCTCAGAATATAAAGAATTTCAGGGCTGAAACGCTTGTCTGGGGCTGATGGGGGTTTATCTGAAGACTTTCTGCTGTCAAACTCTCCATCGACTTTCCTCCTACAATTTCATCCGGAATATAATTCAGATCAATCTTCATCTTCCAGATAAGACTCGCTTAATACTATACTTGAATCGAGTTTTTTTTTTTAACATGATTACTGTCAAACAGTTACGATTTGGTAC
>JADBJO010029327.1:0-5000 GCA_016801955.1 Conus betulinus
GAAAAACGGGAAAACAGACCCACCAAACCCCAAAAAAAAACAAACAGATAAACAACAAAACAGCCCCCAAAAAAACACCACAACCCACCCCACACCCCACACCCCACACACACCAAAAAAAACAAATATACTATAATAGTATAAGAATAAGACTAAGAGCAACCACACACAATAACAACGATATAACATTGATGCTCCCCTTGAAGAATTATAATCTGATGGAGACATGATAACACAACAACACATGGTGATGATCAGATCATGATCACTGCTATCTCTGCCTTGCTTTTCCTTCTCTATAATAAAGATAGTTTCAGAGTGGAAATATGGAGTGGCGTGTGGTTTTAACAACAAAATAAAAAATTTTTTGATCACACGAATGCGCATCGCCCAATCGTGAATGTGATCACATGGGGGTGCGTTGTGGATGGGTGAGAGAGGGTGGTGGGTAACCGTGGTGGGGGGGGGGGGGGGGGGGGGGGTGGGGGGGCGGGGGGGGGGGGGTGAGGGGGGAGAGTTGAAATGGGGGGGGGGGGGGGGGGGGGGGGTTGGGGGGGGGGTGGGGGGGGGGTGTGAGCAGGTGGGGGGTGGGGGGGGGGGTGGGGGGGGTGGGAGGTTGGGGTTTGGGGTTTTTGTTGTGTGTTATTGTTTTGTTGTTTTTTTTTTTGTTCGCTATAGAAACATAGATCTGTGTTCGACGCGTGTCTACTTTGCTTTTTTGTGTGTAATTTTTTGTGCATTGATTGTTTTTTTCCAGCATGTATTGAGCTTTCTTTCGCTTTTTAAAAGTAACAACAAAAAAAAGTGTAAATTTGTTGATAAATCTGAGGATGAAAATTGTCGGAACCTGCAGGAGGCCCAGCCCACACAGCCAGATTTTACATAAAAAAATTGAAGTAGTGATTTTACATGCCTTAAAGATGTCAACAGTGAAACTACATGCCATGGACTGCTGTTTGTGCGTTGGTTTCGGTATTGGGATTTTGGTTCTCGTGGCTTGGCTTTCTTCTGGTGGTTGTGACGTGATTTTCTTGTGTCAGTTTAGGCAGATCTATGAACAGGCTCTGTGGGGTGGCTGGGAAAGACACAGCGACATGACTCACACTTCAATCTTGAAGGCCGATGACCTTATTCTGCTGTCACTGTTGATATGTAAGACCAGTTATACATTTAAAAATAAAAAAAAAGATTCGGTTACAAGCATAAATTAATGTTGCACATTTGTGCCAAAAGAAATTTAGAGACTAATTTTTCAGACCCCTGCCTAATCAACATTTATTTTTGCAACATTCAAACATTTCTCTTTACAGGTCCTACAATCTATTGTTGTTGTTGTTGTAGTAAATTGAACAAAAGCATTCTCTTGGCCGATTTGCCGATTTAGTGTCAGCTTTTTCTTATCACAATAAACTCTTAGTCGTTTCTGGTCATTCTTCCACAGGTGGTCGCAATCCTTTCTTATCCTACGAATGCACACAGACAAAATCTGCCCTGCAGTCGGTGCAGCTCGATAATCCAGTCCCAACACACCCCGACCCCAATGGCCGCTGACGTCCACGTTCTCTTATCCATTGCTTGCTGACCACAGTTGCCACAGATAGTTGCCAGTGGTCACTTAAGGCTATGGATTAGGATAAAGAGATATAAGAACACCCACCCCCCCCCCCCCCCCCTACCTAATTATGCTTCTCTGAGACACTTCTGGACTTTATCAGCAGGTAAACAAACACGCTAGTCATGCGCACTCGGCGAGATGATCTGTATAAAAAAACCGTAGTGTATATTTTGGAGAGTTCATCATTTTCGAGTTAGTTTAAAGAGTTCAAACGTCGTTTGTGTTTCTGTGGTTATTGCATGTGAACGTTGGGGTGAAGTGTTATTGCGAACAGAGTGGTTCCATCGTCGACGAACAATTTCTTGATGAACACGTGGAGATCAGTGCGAGTGAAATATCTGTGGTGAATACCATCTTTTTTTACGAGTTGGTGGAATCGCAGTCATCTATTAATTGGAGGGTAAGTCGTCTTCAGCTGTGATCAACAGTTTGTCTTTTGGTAGTAGGATGCATGACTTCTAAATTATAGTAAAAAAAGGAATGTTTGTGTTCCTTGAAAAAGTTTTGTACTCACTTGTAAAATTGTATTTTGTACTGGTTGTATTTTGAGAAAGAGACAGAGACAGAGAGAGTGGAAGAAGAAGACAAAAGAGGAAAAAGAAATATGAAGAAGAAGAATAAAGATCGGCAGTTGGCAATGTGCTGTTGCCTCTATGGCTTTTTTGTGTGTTTTTTGTTGTTGTTGTGACATTGAAATGTTTTTCATGTATTTCTTGCGCTTAGAAAAAATTATATTAATGTGAGGATGAACAATTTAGGAAATGTCCTTCACAGTCAACACAGTCGAAGTCTATACTCCTTAAGATGCCAACCTTGAAACTAACCATGGCAACGACTGTTTGTGCTTGTTTGTTTGTTTGTTTGTTTTTCACAGCTTTGTTCTCGTGGTTTGTTTTTTCTGTGGTGTGTGACGTTGTTTCCTTGTGTGTCGGCAGCCCAGAAAAGGCGCTGTGTAACTAGTTGGCTGGGCTGTGATAATCACACTTCAAACTTGAAACCTTACGTGATTTTTTCTTGTTGTTGATATCGTGTTGTACTATTTGTCTGTCTGCTTTTTCTTTTTAGATTCGTTGCAGCCTCAATATGTGCACATATGTGCCTTTGAGATGCTAGTTAGTTGTTGGGGGGTTTTTTTTGACTGAAAGTGTATATTTTTTTTCAACATTAAGATATTGTCTCCTAACATATCCCAACATTGTTTCTTTGTACATTTTGACAAAAGCAAGTTCTTAGTGCTTTCCCAATTTAGTGACACCTTTTCTTATCACAGTTAGGCTCTTAGCCGTATGAGATACTCATTCACAGGTGGCCATCATCCTTTTGTTATCACACGAATGCACACAAACAAAAAAGCTGTCCTGTTTCAGCTCACTAATCCAGCTAGTTGCTGCAGACAGTACCCGTGGGTCACTTAGGCTATCGATCAGATAAAGAGATATGACAGGTTATCCCCCTACCTGTTATCATTCGTCTCTTAGACCCATCATCACTGACTTTATCAGCAGGTAAACAAACACGCTAATCATGCGCAATTGGCGAGGTTTGTATAAAACGCGGGTGTATTTTCGGAGTGGCCATCATTTCTGAGGTAGCTTCAAAGAGCACAACATCGTCTGTGTTTCTGTGGTTGTTGGGTGGACGTGGTGAAGGTTGTTTATTGCGACAGTGTGGTTGTATCGTCAACGACATTCCTGAGAACACGTGTAGATCAGTGCGAGTGAAAGAACTCGGTAAATCATTTTTTTTTTTTTTTACGAGTCGGTGTAATCACAGTCAGTTTAGAGGGTAAGTCAGCTTTTTTGTATGTTTTTATTGAGACATTGGAATGTTTTTTTCATGCATTTCTTGCGCTTTTTTTTAATATACATCTGAGGAAGAAAAATGTAGGAAATGCTCTGTGCAGTCAAACAGTGTAAGTCTATATTCCTTAAGATGCCACTAGTGAAACTAACCGTGTGCCATGACTGTTTGTGTGCTTGTGTTTTTTTTTTTTTTCAGAACGTTGTTCTCATGGTTTGGCTTTTTTTGTGGTGTGACGTTTGTTTCCTTGTGTGAGTTCAGCAGCCCTGAAAAGGCGCTGTGTAGTTAGTTCGCTGGGTTATGATAATTCACACTTCAAACTTGAAGCCTTACGTGATTTGTTGTTATTGCTGATATCATGTTGTACTATTTGTCTGTTCGCCTTTTCTTTTCAGATTTGTTGCAACCTCAACATGTGCACATATGTGCCTTTGAGATGTTAGGTTTTTTTTTTTTTTTTTTGAGTGAAACTTTTTTTTTTTAACATTAAGGTATTCTTTTCTAACATATCCTAACATCGTTTATTTGTAAATTCTGACAAAAGCATGTTCTTAGTGATTTGCCAGTTTAGTGTTAGCTTTTCTTATCACAATTAGGCTCTTAGCCGTATGAGATAATCATTCACAGGTGGTCATCATCCTTTTGTTATCACACGAATGCACACAAACAAAGCTGTCCTGTTCAGCTCACTAATCCAGCTAGTTGCTGCAGACAGTACCCATGGTCACTTAGGCTATCGATCAGAGATAAAGAGATATGACAGGTTATCCCCCCCCTACCTGTTATCATTCGTCTCTTAGACCCATCACTGACTTTATCAGCAGGTAAACAAACACGCTAATCATGCGCAATTGGCGAGGTTTGTATAAAAACGCGGTGTATTTTCGGAGTGGCCATCATTTCTGAGTTAGCTTCAAAGAGTGCAACATCGTCTGTGTTTCTGTGGTTGTTGGGTGGACGTTGGTGAAGTGTTTATTGCGACAGTGTGGTTGTATCGTCAACGACATTCCTGAGAACACGTGTAGATCAGTGCGAGTGAAAAGAACTCGGTAAATCATTTTTGTTTGTTTTTTTTTTGGAGGCAGTGTAATCACAGTCATCTGTTTATTAGAGGTAAGTCGTCTTTAAGCTTTGATCAACATTTGTCCTTTGGTAGAAGAACCCTGACTTTATTATATAGTAAAAAAGGACTTTCGTGTTATTTTGAAAAAAAATCTTTGTATTCGCTTACTTGTGAAATTGTATTTGTATTAGCTGCATTTTCAGAGAGAGAGAGAGAGAGAGAGAGAGAGAGAGAGAGAGAGAGAGAATGTTCTAGCAGACTGCAGGTTTTTGACCAGCTTCATTAATCTCTGACGTCATCAGCTTCATGACCTCCATACAGACTCCAGTCTCTGAACAGCGTGCCGTTTGCAGTCTTAAACTGATTAGCACGTTAATCTCAGCGTTCACTTTAGACCCTCTAACCGATCAGAACGTTCATCTCGCCGTTGACTTTAGAACCTAAGATTGATTAGGGACGTAAATCTCACCATTCAATGTCTGGAGGCAATCAGTGCAGACGATTGCTTCTCCTGTCGGAGGT
>JADBJO010029327.1:7500-10000 GCA_016801955.1 Conus betulinus
ACCTCGGTCTCTGTCTCCAGCAGGGGTACCACCCCCAGGCCCAGCAGAATCCCCAGGCCCTCTGTCAGTTCTCTGACCACCACACCTGGCCCTCTGGACTCTCGGCACCTTCGTCCCAAGGACCATCTCCTGGCAGTCCTGTGAGATTGGGGGGCAAGTCCCAAATCCCTCGCTTCACGGGACGGCCTTCGTTGGGGCGACAACTGTCGGCTGACAGCGGAGACGGAAAGAAAGCGGTCACCGCCGCAAAGAAACCACCTCCACCTCCAAACTGTCTTTCTACCAAAGTGAATAATGCGAGAAGAGCACACACACCAGACCCAAAGTGCAAAGACAGAAATTGCGTGATGCTGACACCAACATGTTGAGGTCCTCATGTTCTCGTCAAGGCCAACAGGGGAGGCGAGTCACCTTCGCTTCCCCGGACACCAGCCAAAGACTGCAGACCTCTGCCTCCCTGAACGCTCACAGAATCAGGAGCAGGGCAAAGAAGCCTCACAGGAATTGTCAGCCCCAGCCATCCAGTATCCTCCGGCCAACCATCTACCCAGGTCGGAATACACCTGGTGTCTGCAGCAGAGTTGTCAACAGACAGAAGACCTGGGTAGATTCCACAGCTCATGACCCAGAGCAACCATCTCCAACAACTGACCTCAGAGAACCCAAGAGACAGAAACCGTGTGACGCAGGCACTGAGGTGTTGAGGATCTCACGTGCTCCTCAAGGTCAGCACAGGGCTAACATCCCGGGGCAACAGCGGAGGCGAGTCACTTTCGCTTCCCCGGACACCAGCCAAAGACTGCAGCTGTCCGCCTCCCTGAATGCTCACAGAATGAGGAGCAGAGCAAAGAAGCCTCATACGAATCGACAGCCTAAGACACCCAGCATCCTCCGGCCAACCATCCACCCAGGTCGGAATACAGCCAGTGTCTGCAGCGGGGTTATCAAGAGACCAGAGACCTTGGTAGATTCTACTCTTCATGATCCAGAGCGACAGTCCCCACCACCTGACCTCAGACAGCCCAAGAACCATAACTCCTTTTCCATCGCTGAAAGTGAGCTGGAGCCACGGCCCTTAGAGGAGGTTCTGGCGGCTCTCTTTTCACCTTCTAAACTGTGTGCATGTTTTGATCATGGTGATCAGGACTTTCCACCCAGAGATTCAGAAACGTACAGCAAGATGGAGCTGCTGTATGAAATGTACCGCGAGAAGGAGCTGCGTAACTCCATCGCTGACGGCGAGCAGGAGTCACGGCTCTCAGAAGAAGTTCTGTCGATTCTCCCTACCCCTTCCAAACTGTCTACATCTATTGATGCTGTTAACCCGGATATTCTGCTTGGAGACTCAGAACTATACAGCAAAATGGAAAAGCTGTTCGAAAAATATCGATAGAACGAGCTGAGAGCTGAGTGAGACTCTCCTGAAGAGTTCCACAACAGCAACAGCGGCATGTCGGCGTGTCTCCTGGCGGTCAGTAGAGCAGCAGAGGTCAAGGTCAGGAAATCCGGAGTAGTTGGATGTCCTTGTATCCCTGTGGGTCAGTGACGTCCAACGTGGCAGTGACCACCGTGTCCTTCTCCTCGGACAGTTTCTGCCACGCCCCCCCCCCCCCCCCCCTCCCCCCCAAAGACCATTCTCCCCAACCTTGGAAGATGCTGTGGCAGCTCTTCCTTCCCCTTCCTCACTTCGTCCACACATTGATCCCGACGACCTGGAGATTCCGTCAGAAGACCCTGAAATGGACAGAGAGATGGAGATGCTGCTTTTGAAAAGTACCGAGCGGAGAGATGAGAGCTTCTGTTGGTGACTTTCCTGATGGTAGTCTGGACAATATCGACGACACTGCCTGAATATATCCTGACAGTCACATGATCAGCGGAGGTCAGGGTCAGGAACGCCAGGAGCTGGATGTCTTCTCACTCCCCTCTCTCTCTCTCTCTCTCTCTCAGTGAAGGCCAGCATGGCAGTGAGCAGGGTGTCGTTGTCCTTGGCCATGTCTGCCCTGCACTCCAGGGACCCGGTCAGCTCACGGGCCATGAGTGTGGAGCAGCAGTGATTCTCCACTGACATCTCTGCATTCAGGGTCACCTCCTCCCTGCAGACTCACGGCAGTGCCAGCAACAGCAGAGGCTTTCCCGGCCCTGACATCACGGACCATGAGGCTGGAGTCTGCTCCGTGACCTTTGACCTCAGCGGCCAAGGACTCCCAGCCTTGTGGACAGTCTGACGGACGTGGATGTCCAGATCATGGCCAGGGTCCCTCCAGGATCTCCGGAGTCCAGCAGCGCCCTCTGTCCAGCCACGCCTGGAGTGCAGTGGGAGGAGGGGGGCAGAGCTGGTGTGGTCAGCGTGTCTTGGCCTGGTGCACGGAGCGTAGGTCTGCTGAAAGAAGGAAACTGGGGGGGGGGGGGGGGGGGGGGGGGGGGGGGGGGGGAGATGTACTGGATCCACATCTCAGAACAGTTTTCCCTGCCACTCTTCCTGTATCTCTGTCCCTCC
>JADBJO010029327.1:15000-19180 GCA_016801955.1 Conus betulinus
ATGTATAGCCTCCCTCCTTCACCCCACACTGAAACCATCTATTGTCACAGTTGAGAATGCTGATGTTGTCATAATCAAACTGATGTTGCTGGGTGTATAGGTGGGCGCCCACTGGTGATGATTCCTTTTGTATTCTGTCAAGCATTTTCGAAGGTTATTCTCAGTTTCCACGACATAGATCTCTTCACAGTCACGACAGTATATTTGGTAGATCGCTCCAGACTTGTCCAGTTTGTCAGTTTTGTCCTTGGAGGCAATCGGCTAGCTGTAGATGGTGTTGATAGGTTTGGGATGTACGGAGACGTCGGTTTTTCCTGATCTTCCTGCTCCAGGCTTCAGTCACACCGCGGACATAGGGGATGGTGACATGTCCTTTACGCCAGGTTTGGTCTTGTTTGGTGGTAGGATGCCGTGTGATCTTCTTGCTAGCTGGGATGTTCCACGCCCACTTCTCATAGCCTGATATGGGTGAGAACCAGTTTGAGGTGTTCCTTTCCTGATCTTTGGCATCCTGAGTAGAGCAGATGGTGCTGGCCCAATGGGTGAGGGTGCATATCTCGAGTCCGTGTTTGTTGTTCCAGCTTTTGAACTGTAGGTACTGGTCGGTGTGGGTAGGTTTTGCGTTACACACTGAAGGAGAGGCTGTCCTCTGTCCGTGTAATGAAGGTGACTAGCATGGCAATCAAGTTGTTCTCCTCCACCTCTTGAGTGAATTTGATAGCAGGGTGTCAACTGTTCAATGGTTAGTGGTCTTCCATCAGCTCCCTCTTGAGGATGGTCATGGTGTCATCCACGTAGCGGCCCCAATAGCATGGAGGAGAATGGTAAGGCACCAGGGCCTTCTCCTTGAAGTCCTCGATGAAGAGATTGGCCACAATGGGGCTGACTGGAGAGCCCATGGCTGCTTCTGCGGTCTGCTGGTGGAAGTTGCCTTGGAACGTGAAGTAAGTGGTGTTGAGACAGCAAGCCAGGAGTTCACAGATGCTGTCCACGGAAAGCGTAGTACGCTGGGCAGACTGTTGTCAGCCTGGAGTCTTGTTTTTGATGATGTGGATGCTTTCTTCAATGGGGACGCTGGTGAACAATGCTGAAACATCATATGATACCAGGCACTCGTCAGGAGAAAGGGTGTAGTCTGCCAGTTTCTGAACCAAGTCCGCACTGTTGGTGATGTGGTGTTTCGTCGTGCCACACACAGGAGACAGGACAGGATGTTTGCCACAAATCTCACCGTCTCATACATGAGGGAACCTCTGGAAGCGACTATGGGAGGGAGAGGGACGCCTTTCTTGTGCACCTTAGGAAGGCCATAGAAGTTGGGGACATCAGTGGTTGACATCAGTATATTCCCTTCCTCTCAAACAACAACAAAGATACTAATACTGTTGAAAACCTGCATCCAACCACCTTTCACTCTCCTAAACACCAGCCTCTATATGTCAGTGGAAGAAGGGGAAGAGGAGCTTTCAGGTCATTTTTGAAAGAGGGCAGAAAGGCAGAATATCAAAGGCAATGTAAGTGTTGATTACTAATGAAAGGGGGGTTGGACAGGCAAGGCGCATTGATGATTGGCATCATGGGGATCACGTGAGGAATATGTTCCACAGTTGGGATTGATGCCGGCCATACTGAGACAGAGACTGTCGTGCCTCCTGCAGACCAGGGAAGAAGGAGCCATGCCCTAGCGCCCCCTGCTCCCAGGATGTACTGTGGATGTTACAGTGATTATTTTGTATTCCTTGGAGACAAACCAACTACCGTCCAGTCACATGACCAACTAGCCAACAGAGTGGATGAATTAGTTGAAGAGTTGTTTGGACTTGTTTAACTGATTTACGCCTTTTGTGATCTTTTACCAAGAAGAGTGCCTTTTTCCTGTTGAATTTTATAGAGACGGGTTTAATATTCCAGGAATGAAGCTGCACTTCACATGTTTGCATACCATGAATTTTTTTGTTTTGTTTTGTTCAGGTTTTATGTATGCCTGTGTATGTATGCACTTTTTTTTTTTTTCGTTTTCAGACTTCCAGATCTGGGGTCAGTGGGTCATCGCCTGGGCATCATGGCTGACCCCAAAGATCTGGAGCCACATGCTGTCACCCTGGAAAAGACTTCCTTCAACTTTGGAGCCGACACGCCGACCCAGACAGACATCAAATGGACCCCTCCCGCCAACCACAGCCAGTTCAAATCCATGACCTACGACATTGAAGTCGACGGAGGACAGGGCTGGATGGCTCTGATGGACAACCGCCTTCCCATTTTGAGGGTGTACTTCACGTCCAACAAGATCATCATGGGACGCTTCTCCAAGGTGCAGGAAGCAGAGCCGGTGGCTATCAGGCTGAGGATCAGGGCGACAGGGGTGATCAAAACCCGCACTCAGGAGGAGAGCATTAGCGGCCCATGGAGTCAGGAGATCTGGCTGTACTTGGAAGGGTCCACTGTGGCCAGTAACTCCGCTATGTGATGTAACAACAGATGTGATTGACAGGGGTTTTTTTGTTGCGCTTTTAGTGGGGTCAGATACAGAAGAGAACGGCGATCTTCTTTGTCATGAATTTGAAAGAAACTCTCATCTGAAGACGAGGGATTTTCAGTGTGGCAAGCTGTCAGTCTGTCTTCACAACATTTTGTTAAGTGCAGCGACACTTGATCTTTCTCATGTTTAGTCGTGGGTCTTGTGGATGTCTCATGATGTGAGTTTTGTGTTGGTGAATGTTAAGGAGACGCATGGCACAAAGAAATCGCTGTATTATGACTTGGGGAAAACAAACCAGTTTAGTCTGGTCTTATGTATGCAAAGGGGTCTTAATAGCATGATACCACAGTCAGCATTGATTAAAACTACCCTAAAAACATTTCATCACTGTCCATGTGTATTTTCATTTGATATTTGGACTAGAAATTGTCCCCACCCAGTCAACGCACTGAAAATCAATTCTTTATTTCCAATGATATCTCGAATCTTTGTTTTTCCTACTTCAAGTGATTTGTTGATCTACATCAAGTTCAAGTGATTTGGTGATCTACTTCTAGTTCAAGTGATTTGGTGATCAAAACAGCATTTGGACCTCTTGCATTTTTTTTTTTTGATCAGTTTGATTTGGTCTGCTCAGGTCAGACCCTTTTTTTTTATTTAATGATAATGTAATTGACATTTTGTGCAACAGTCTTCTTGTGGAAGGTGTGTCGATGGGGCTATAATGATGAAAATCGTAAAATCCATCCTCCTGGGTGTGTTTGAACACAAGAACCCAAGCACCCAATGTGAGGAAGATCCACCATCATTGTGCCAGGAGAATTCTCCACTCCTGGCTGAAAGCTGGTAACTATGAAATCAATCTGTTGATTTTTAGAGCATGTAGATTTTTTTTTTCTTTTTTTCTTAACTTTTTTTTTTTTTTTTTTTTTGCCTATTGCGAAAGATGTCAAGTTTTCAGGATGACCAGATTATGCCACCAAACTTGAAAATTTACTTTTTTTTTTTCTTTTTTTTTTTTTCCCCAACAAATCAATATCTCTCACAGAGTTAAATTCACACTTTTTTCTTTTTCTTTTTTTTTCTTTAACAAATCAGTAACTGTCACAGAGTTAAAATTCAACACTTTTTTTCTTTTGTCTTTTTTCTTTTTTTATTTTTAAAAACAAATCAATACCTCTCACAGAGTTGAAAAACCCATGCTGTTATGTTTCAGACCTTATGAGGAGAAACTTGGAATTCAGTGGGGCAAACGTCAGCAGTCATTATAAGGAGAAGAACTTGGATTTGAATGGGGGCAAACATCAGCAGTCTTATAAGAAGACTTGGAATTGAATTTGCAAACGTCAGCAGTCATTATAAGAAGACTTGGAATTGAATGGGGTGCAAACGTCCAGTCCATTATAAGGAGAAGACTTTGGATTGAATGGGGCAAATGTCCCCGCAGTCATTCAGCAGACGTTTGTGACAGGTTGTCTGAATATCCTGTGGGTTACATATATATGGATCAATTGTGACAATTGTGAAAATCTAAAAAAAAAAAATTAAAGACCATAACATTTTTAATGTTTGAAATGCAGGCGCATTGGCATGTACCATTCAGCAGCAACTAGAGAAAGAGTGACTGATTGATGGTAAGAGGCCAGTTATGAATATGAACCAGAAAAAATCACAAAGGCCCCTCTGGGAACAAAGGTG
>JADBJO010029328.1:0-19179 GCA_016801955.1 Conus betulinus
TCACAGGAGTATCAACCTGTGTACACAAAAAGAAACAGAAAGAAAGAAAAGAAATTCATGTGATGTGTTTCAGGACACAGAGGTTCTTAACTGAAGTCACAGACCACCTTTGGCAGATTTTATTTACAAATGTCTGAGGACATAGAGGCTCTTAACTGTCTTGAGGAAAGGGGGTAGGGTGAGAGTTTTTGGGTTATCTTGCCTCATGGCCTCTTGAATAGGTCTCGCTAGGTGCTAGTTTTATCCTCGCGCTCTGTTGTTTTTATCCTCGCGCTCTGTGGTTTGGTTGCCTTTGGCGATCGTATCCTTGCGCTCTATTGTTTTTATCCTTGCGCTCTGTGGTTTGGTTGCCTTCAGCGATCGTATCCTCGCGCTCTGTTGTTTTTATCCTTGCGCTTTGTTGTTGGGATGCTTTTGGCAATCGAGTTCTCCGTTGGTCACTCGATCCGCCATTTTGTTCCATCCCTTAAGCTTAAATTCTCCTTCCACCAAGTTTGCCTTACGGCCTCTTGATCAGGAGATCTCGCTGCGCATTAAGTTTTTTTTTAACTCTCGCGCTCTATTGCTTGTTACTTTTGGCGATCGAATTCTCTGCCGGTCACTTGATCTGCCATCTTGACTCACTTCATGCCAGTCAATCTATCCGCCATCTTGCCTCACCGCGTGGTCGTCCACGTTCGGTCGTACCTGGGTTTAGTGGTACGGAGGTTTCCCCTTGCACATTTATTATTACCATTATTTATCATTATTGCAAGGTCGATCGAATTTTCTTTCCGATCTCTCGATCCACCAACTTGTCTCCACTTTGTGGTCATGTGCTCTGTGTTTGTTCTGCCACCATAGCCCAAAACGGTGAAGGGCAACGACGGGTTGAGCAACATCGCTTTCCAGAAGTCGCTCTTTGCCCCGGAGGACCCGCATGCAGATTCCGTGGAACAAACCATTTTTCCACAGAAGAACGTACGGCCGGTGTAGAGGGGGGTTCCGCGGAGGGGACGTGCGACCATCATTTTGATACCTTCTCTAACCGACCAGTGGATGCACGATCATAAAAGGCAAGCTGCCACCATTTCGAAATGCCTTTCCTTCAATATTCCCTGCAAGTCTAAGGCAAGGCTCCCCTAAAAGGGAAAGCCTGCTTTAAGAATTCGTACCTGAATTCGCCTTCTCCCCCACTTTGCCAGCTGGCTTGCCTTCTTCCCTTCCAACGCACAGTGAGACACAAAGACGCGGGTGAACGGCGCAATTTTTCTATGCTGGGCCACCCCTTCTTCTCTCCCTATCATGCTGTGTCATGTGACCTTCGGTCCCCAGGGTCTTTTGCTGAGGCGCAGACCAGCACGGGTGACGGGATGTCTACGGAATCACCACCCGTCACTCGCCTTAATGAGACTGGTGCAATTAGCTCTCCCCCCACTAATAGCACGCAGACTCATGACACTCTCCCCCACCATGCACACGTGCAGCCACCACTGGTGCACAAGGAGCGCCCTTACTCTGGTGGTGGACTTATGCCCCTGTCCCTGGGATCAAACTGGCCATAAATCCGGGTCGCAGCCGCAGGTACTGCCACGCCCGACCTGTGCCACTCAGACCCCAAGCAGTCGACCTACCCCAATCAATTGTCATTTCCCCTAGGGGTACAGGACATTGGGGAGCGGACTTATTCTGCTCCCTGCTTGGGCAATGTCCACGGTTCAGCCCCGGATGCGGCCCCTGCAGGCATGTTCCTCAGCGACCCGTGGAAGGCCCACATCTCCTACCTGTTCTCCTAGGACAACCCGGTGACCAGGGAAATTGCCATTTCCCCTGCCGACTGCCGGTTGATCCCCCATCTGCCCCTCCCAATTCTACCACAATCTCTATCAGAACCTGGTGGAGTGGGACCGCACAACCAGATCGGGGATCTAACACACCACTGCTGGCCATGTCTTTTTTGACATGCTCATGCAGTGGGTTGAGATCTGGCCGGAGGAGGACGACTTGGTCCCCATGTTCTCAGACATCCAGTATTCTGAGACTCACCCTGAGACTGAATCACATTGTTCATCACCCCATGATGCGACTCCTAGTCAACAGGATCTCGCATCACCTTTCAGCTGCAGTGAACAGTGCAGCCAGGAGCCACTACAACTGCTTACAACTGCCAAAACTGCTTACTGGCCTGCAGAGATGCCATATTGTCACAGGCTAATCTCTCCCCGGAGCTTAAGGCGGCCTTGCGGGTGCATTCTGCGTCAGCAACAGTCGCTCTTCTGCGACTATTCGGCTGCCTTCATCGCCCATTCATCTAAGAGCATAAAGAGGCAGCCTCATATGCAGCCAGCTCCCCCCCCCCCCCCCCCCCCCCCACACGCTTCAGCCTCACCCTCCCAAACCCCCTTATCCGAAGCAGGCCCCATCCGCACCGCGGCCTGCCCAGTGCTCTTCTCCCCTCTCTCGGCCTACACGAATCTCCCCAAGCACATTTTCACTGTGGCTGTCAGGGACAGCCCAAGAGGAGTCTGGAGAACTCATCCCGCTACAACCCTGCCCCTCGGCCCCTCTGGCAGGCAGCCCTCCCCTAAATGCCCACCAGTGGAGACGTATGGGTCTCAACCCATGGATAGTAGTGGTCCTAGAGGAGGGGTTCCGTCTGCCTTGGGCCCACGAACGCTCTCCTCTGATGTGTTCTCCCCCTCCCTCTTCCAGCCATACCTCCCCGGCCCGGTGTCAATCTCCTGGCTGGGTACGAGATTCGTCACACTCTCCATGAGGGTCTCCCCCAACTCCAGAGAGGTCCTACCATACACACCCCTGCCAGATCCTTACCTCCCTCCTAGGGATGATGGAGTCCCTTGTCCCTCATTCCCCTAGGCAGGGTCCCACGCACCAACTTCTAGGAGTTTCGTCGTCAATGGTCTCGAACTGCTGACTGCAGGTATCACTCCACTCCCCTGGGCCCTGGTTCCAATGGGCCACGGACGAGTGGGTCGACCTTTCCACCCTATCCCCAGGGTTCTCATCTCCCTCCCAATCCTACCTCTGGAACTCTACACAGACGCTTCCAACTCAGGCAGATGCCCACTTGGAGACCGTTCATGCCCCCGGAGTGTGTGGTGGGGTTCAGTGGGGTTCAGAGACAGCTTGCCCCCACATCAACGTCCTGGAATTGGAAGCAGTCAGGTTTGCCCCTCCTCCACTTCCAACCTCAGGTCTCTCACCGACTTGTTTTCCAGTTCTTGGACAACGCTGCGGTGCAGGGCATGTCAGGGAAGGGGGAGGGGGGGGTGCTCCCTCAGTCCTTCCAATCAGAGGCCCTCCTCCGCTGGTGTCTATATAACGCAGAGAATACCTCTCTGCGTGAGGCACATAGTGGAACTCGCAGTATCTTAGCGGACTCCCTCAGTCGGTCCAAGGCCCTCCACACGGAATGGACCCTCAGCAGGCTACCCTCCTCTTGGTGTGGAAACATTGGGTCAGGCCCATGATTGACCTCTTTGCTCCTCCCTGGTCGGGCCGCATAGCGTACGCCTTCCCCTCTACTCCTGATCCCACAAGGTGATCAGGAAAGCAAGACTGGTAAGACCCAGACTCACTCTCATCGCCCCATGGTGGCCAACCCAGTCCCGACTCCGGACCCCAAGGTTCTCTCCCATGTTCCCCCTCTCCATCGGGGCACGTTTGGACATGCTCAGACAGCCTCGCTGGGGTCGTCCCCAATCCAACCCCAGATGCTCCGCCTCATGCCTGGCTTCTGTGCCAGCCCAACTGCGAACATCTGCCCCTCCCTCCCAATTGGACAGATCCCAGTCCATCCTGGACATACTCTTGCTGGCATGGGCCTTGCTAGACCTTCGGGACTTCCCTACGGTCTCGCGAAGAGCCTGCACCTGCTCTCTCTACAATTCCTTTGTGGGAGATGGGTCTCCTGATGCTCATATAACTGTGTTCCCCACAATCGTCCTTCCAATTCCAGTTAGGCAACTTTCTATCCCACCTCCCTCTCCCTAAGGTAGCTGCTAGCTCCATTCAGGGCTACAGGCCAGCTATCTGTACCACTGTTCGCCAACTCGACAGCCCCCTTTTAGAATAACTCCCTTCGCAGACAGATTCTACGGGGGGTAGCTCTACATGAGTCTCTGTCCCCTAGGCGGGTCCCCCTTTGGGACCTCTTCATTCTCCTTGACACTCTCTGAAAGCCCCTAATTGGGACCCCAGAGACATTGCCTTCCACAGGGATGGTGCTGTCTCTCTCTCAAGTTTCTTCCCAAATTCTTAGCCAAGAATCAGGAACCGGGCACAACCTCTCCCTCCCTCATCATCCGCTCACTCACGGATATCTGGGAAAAGGGAAAGCAGGGGGACATGGACCTGTGCCCTCCTAGGTGTCTGAGAAACTACTAGGAACGCTCGTGCCCCCCAGGCGCTCCTCCCAGAGGCGTCTCCTCATTCCATCACCCTTAAGCAAAAACTTATCTCTTGCACTATCTCTAAGTGGCCTACCTAGATGGTCAGATCTGCTTACAACCAGGCATATATGGATCTTCCCGACGTATCTCCTCAGGCCCATGAGGTCAGAACGCTGGCCACTTCTGCAGCGTTCCAGCGCTCTGTCCCTTTGCGCGCCACCCTAGAGGCAGCCTACTGGCATTCGGAAAATCCCTTCCTAAACTTTTAGTCAAGGATATCCGCATGACCAGGGCTGATGGTTCTAAGGAATTTCTTTTGCGGCTAACGCAGCCACATCTATTCCACTGCTAACCCCAAGAACCATTAGGGCACTCGGCCCTCCTCCAATTCCTTTAAATTCTGCTATAGTCTGACATGATAAAGTATATGACACCAAAATGGGGAGTTTGTATTATACTCCCTGTTTGGCTAGTATACTTACCATGTCAGACTCTAACGCCCACCCTACCTTCCCCGCTAGCAGCACTGGTTTTTAGGGTTACCTTGCGCATATGCCTTGCTGAATGAGGAACAGGAAGTTGACACCGGCTCCTTCCCTGGCAGAAGCAGGGTGAGCGTCACTTGATTGTCTTATTGTTGCATTAGCCACAAAAAAATTTGGCCTTTCAGAACTAACTAACTGCCGTTGAATGCTATGGTCTGACATGCTAAGTATACTAAGCCAAACAGGGAGTATAACACAAACTCCCGATATTTGCATGGTGTGTTTTTGTCTTGGCTCTTGACTTCCGCAGCCACTGACATGACTTTTGACTGTATTTCTGATCAACAGCCCCCCCAGCATTTGTCACTAGGTCTTCTCTTTTCCTGATCCTACTAGAATTTTATCTTTGATCGTCCTTCTTTGAGGGAGAGTGGGAACTATTCATTTCGCCTCCAGATTGTTGAGAAAGACCCTTTTCAGATGGTCTTTGAGCCTTTGAACGCCAAGTTAGTTGGGGAACTGTACAGAGACAGTCTGCTAGGTTTTGAGACCATACTGCACATGGTTTAAAGCTGATGGATAAATAAATCAATGACCAAGATGATAGAATGTAAGAAGAGGGTCTCATGGAAACAACTTTGCAGCCGTTTGATCAGCACGTAAGTCCAACGCACTGGTTAGACCTTGGGTACCTACCTAACATTGTCTGTGCCATTGTTGTCATTTATTTGAGTGTTGTGGGTATGTATGTTTGTGCATATATGTGTGTGCTTGGGTGTGTGGGCATGGGCCCATGTGTGTGCCAGTGTATGCATAGCATGTGTGTGTGTGTGTGCGCGTGTGCGCACGCACATGCACATCCACATATGTGTGTGTGTGTGTGTGTGTGTGTGTGTGTGTGTGTGTGTGTGTGTGTGTACATGTGCATGATCTGAGGGCTTGTGCGAGCATGTTCCTGCATGCATGCTCTGCGCATAAGTCTGTGCATGTATGTGTGCATGAGTGTGCGTCTGTGTACATGGGCATAGACGCATGTGTATGTGTGTGCGTGTACATGAGTGATTGTGTGCCCTCGCACACACATCTTTATGTAGATGTGTGTGTGTGTGTGTGTGTGTGTGTGTGTGTGTGTGTGTGTGTGTGTGTGTGTGTGTGTGTGTGTCTGTGTGTTTGTGTGTGAATGTGCGCCTGCACCACACATGTGCGCGCATGCATGCACTCTTGATTATTCATGGGAAATTGGGAAAGAAATGTTCTTCAGATCACACACACACACACACACACACACACACACACACCAATTCATATACACTCACATCTATGGACTGTCTGCTTTACACACTTGCATCGCTTCACTGATGCACACTTACTAGTGCACATACGTTTACAGTAAAAACAGGGGTCCTGAGAGAGTCAAAGTCTCATCTCAGGTAACGAGCGTTTGATGACGTTTGTGTCTGTCACTGGAAAGGCCCAGTACGAGTTTTCCCCATTCTCTAGAACTTGTTGCAATGCTGACTTTGCGATTATTCCGATGTTTGTTTGGTTAGAGACAAGTTAAGTACAAGAAAAAGGAACTTTATCACTGAAAGTAGTGTTATTACATAAATTTTTTTCTTCTTTTTTTTTCTGTCTCATATTCTGTGCCATCTTAGTGGCATTGCACCTATGCCCCTCATTCCATCTGCCCGTCCACAGCCACAGCCCAACCAGGCCCACCACAGCTCTGGCAATCCACCGGGAGTGTTTTACAGTGTACTTACCTGTCTAGGATGCTCTCCCACTTCCACCCAAGCCGGGGCTGAGTGATGTGAACTGAGCAAGATCAGTCTGGTGTAGATCCATAATTGAGGCAAAGTTACCTCCCTGCCTTCCCACTTGCACTTGTTTAGAGATCCTGATGTTTGACGGTGTTCCACGCCGAGTGGGAATAATCAACAGACCAGACTCCTAAAGCCTTAAATGTGCGTGGATGCCTGTCTTTTTCTTGAGAGCTAAGTAGTTACTCGGAAAATGTTCCTCGATACTAAGTCATTTATTCAGGGGTTTTTTTTTTCTTATTTAGTTTCAACCCAAAAAAAAAGTGTGTCAAACAGCCTTTTAAGTTTATTTTTAAGCCTTTTAAAGCAAAAGAGGTGTCGTAACCGAACAACGTTACCACGGACCTTTTTCACAGATAAAAGGGTACAGCAGGTTCCAGCAGTCTTGTTCATACTCAATGTTTGAGTATTCAAAGACCGCACAGCGACTTGATCCCACTTCAGACATGACCCAGACTCTGTCTTTTCCATCGTGGCATTTCTCATCAGGCGCAGGAGGTAGTTAAAGAATCCTTCTCTGTCTCGGGCTTCAGCAAGGAAAGCCCCAATTTTCTGGTGAAAGAATAGCAAAGGAACATATTTTTTTAACCACCTAAATAGACAGCAAATTTCTATCTGTATACATAGCAGTATAGTAAATAAGGCACTCAACATAATTCAAGGAGGGTGTAATCTTGCTCAGAGAAAAAAAACTTCCTTTGTCAGAAACTTAAAAGCTTTTAAGTATAACAGACTGAAAAATCTAGGCATCTGAAAATAAAAGTCAAGTCAGGGAGAAAAATCTAGACACCTGAAAACAAAAAGTTTGAGATGCTTTCACAGTATCTCATACAAAGAACATCAAAGTTAATGTGCGTGATGTCCAAATCCCCAGCCTGTAGACTTTTTCAGGCTACGTTCAAAAGCCATGTGCATACAACCCCTATTGGTCAACCAGTGTAAATACCAACAGACCTAAAATATCACACACACACACACACACACACACACACACACACACACACATATGTAAATGACCATACACACTAACACACATCAGTAGTACTAGATTTTATAAACCAATATACCATTTCAAATCTGGCTTCCAAGATCTGCAAGCAGAACCAAACCTGAATACATGTCATAAGAATAACTTGAAATACTTCAAAAACAGTTACACTAAAAAAAAAAAAAAAAAAAAAAAAAAATTTAGCTGTGTAGCTGTGTGTGTCCAATTCATATTGATCAGCAGATAACAAATACTAAACTTTCATCAATTGTTCTTGTTTCATATGCATATCAGCATCCTCTTTCCTTTGGTTTCTTCCACCACCTCCATGGCATATTGGCTTGTCATTTTACATCTGGCATCACCCTAAAGCTTACTGGGTATTTTCATTTCATTCAGACTTTTTTTTTCATAAACCAATAATACAAACTATCTTTGAGGATGCTCAGAAGATTTGAAAATAATAAGAAAAAAAAGAAAGAAACAAAAAAAGAACAAAAATCTTCATTGTTTCACTTATTCATTTCCTCTACTCTTCATAACCCAATGTTAACAATTACAGGTTGCAGATTAAAAAAAATCCATTCATCACATCTTCATTTGGCTTCTGGAATGCAAACTCCACAAAGCACAAATCAAAATTGGCTGCTTCAATCATATCTGAGTTGAAATACAGGTAGCTGACATACCAGGTTTTCCGAATCCTGTGTGTAAGATGGTGTAAAGACTGTAATCTGTTGACATCTATTAAAGATTGATTGTGCTTGCTGTGGGGGAAAAAAAAAGGTAAATCCTCTGGCAGCTCAGTTTCCATCAGCAGACAAGAGCTGGAATGTCTTTTTAAAAAAAAGTCTAGAATTCCAGCTCCCATCCCTAATTTACTACTGCAAGCAGCAACATCTATCTTTTCATCACTTTCTCGCTGTGGGTTTCCAAGGCCTAACCAGCGTGTTGGGATTACAGTACAAGTCTGGCCTCTGCTAGGTCTTTCCCATGAGACCCTGCTCCGCAATTTTTTCTTCTCATCAATTTCTTCAGTCATTTAGTTGTAAATCCACGGCAGTATGGGTCGCATGGTTCACCAGAGGTGGTGTAGCATACATGGACTCATCTGCATGCAGTAATACCTCCTTGGTGAAACTAAAGCATGATTTTCTAATCACCATTCAAAAGCAGCTGTGTTCCAGTTATATGCCTTAGACAAATAACCAGTAAAATGATTTTAAACAGTTTGTCTTAAAAGCTCACTGAAGTGAACAAAAAATACAGTACTTAAGAATTACAAAGTGAACAAAAGAATGACATACATGACACATCATTCACTCAACTGCAAAATAAACATAAACTGCAGAGAACTCAAGAGAAATTACAAAAGGTGCTTATTACTTTCCCCATTCATAGTCCCCCTCCCTCCCCATATTAATCTGGTTAAGACCAGTAACATTTAACTCCATTTTTTTTTTTCGGGGGGGGTGTTATCTATTTTCATGATATGCACAAAACTGTCATAACATGCTGAATTCAATGCATATAATCATCATTCAACACCTGATCTTGCCGTCCACTTACCCTGCAGAACTCTAGAGCTGGGTATAGGGAAGAAGAGCACCACCCATGAAGCGGTAGCATCGATCGTTATCAAGAAACCAGCCAGGGGGCAACGGCCTGGAAAGAATCATCATTTGAGGATATTTCCAGTGTTACTTTAGTCTGACAGCAGTCATCTTAAGATTAATCTGACAACAGATCAATACATCCATCACAATAAATGGAGGAATTACAAATCTTCACAGTCAGCTTCGATCAGGCGGAGGGTGATATCCAGCTGTAGTACCATTACACAATCACGTTTTTTTTTTTGAATAGAATAATGGTTATTAACTTAAACTGCTTTGAAATCAATGTTTTGATAAACCGTTGTTGAGAAGAAAAAAAAAAAAAAAAAAAAAAAAGTTCACCCTGGACCACATTTTGCCCCAAAATTGAAAAGTTATAAAGACAGTCTGTTTGTCCTTCATTTTCATCATCTGGAGTGTTGTTTGTCTTGCCAACAGCTAAAAACGCATCATGTTTGTTTTATAACTCATTTGTGCTTCTGTTTAGCAGCTCAGTAGTTCAGTTTTTGCTCTTGGAAAAAAAAAAAGTCCCCTTTTGCATGAAATATGTCACATCGCACAAGCAAGTGGTCATAGAAAGGCTAAGGCCAACACTTGGAAAAAGTGGTCTTGCTGCTGTTTAAGAGTGGACCGCGTCAGTGGGCAACAGACTATGACTGGTAAAAGCCCAGGTCCTCTCCAAGTATCCTGGTGCATGCAGGGTTTTTTCATGAGTCCAAAACCTACCAAACACCAACAAAGATTATAGGATTTTTTACGCATCTTGTATCCAAACCCACAAACAGTGACATGGAGTATAGGATTTTTTAATTATCCAATGTCCCAAACCCACCACTGACATGGTTTATAGGATTTTTTAATCATCCAACATCCCAAATCCCAACATTGATTATAGAATTTCTATTCATCCCTATATCCCACACCCACAAACACCGACATGGATAATTGGATTCTTTTCATTTATCCAACATATAAAACCCACCATACACTAACATGAATTATAGGATTTTCAATCATCCTATACCCCAAACCTATGAAACACTGACATGGATTAGAATATTTCTAATAATTCCATATCCAGAACCCACCAAACACCGGCTCAGATTATTGGATTTCTAACTATCCAATATCTAAAACCCATCAAAGACTGAATGGATTATAGATTTTTATATTCTCCTACATCCAAAATCCACCAAACACTGACATGGGTTATAGCACTTTTAATCATCCTATATCCAAAACCCGCGAAACACTGGCATGGATTACAGGATTTTTCATTATCCTATATCAAACCCCACTAAACACCAAAACGGATTACAAGATGTTAAATTATCCTCTATCCCAAATCCACCAAACTGATGTGGATTATAGGATTTTTGATCATCCTACATTTAAAACCCACAACCCACTGACACGGGTTATAGGATTTCCACGCAAAATTATCCTATATCCAAAAAAGTACTTGCAAGGCTGCATACAGACCAACATTTGAAACGTGAGGACTTTCAACCCCATCCGCATATCTTCAAATTTTTCTTCTTTTTTTTTTTTTTCTTCTGTCCCCTCTTCTGTGCCACATCAGTGGCACTGCACTCATGCCGCTCATTACAATCCCATATCCACACCAAAGCACGCCCTGGGCCGCCAGTGCCAGGAATCCACACGGAGTGGTCAGTACCAAGTCAACATGAGGCAATCCAACGGAGGAGACACTGCACTGCAGCCAAGTCACTTTGATGGTGTTCAGTACCGCCTGTCCTGATCCAACATACACAGGACACTGCCTACTAAACCCCCCTACTGATGACAATGATCGCTCGGACATGGAGCTGGCACAAGTGAGCTCTCTCCCTCTGGAAGGCATCACCATGTCTATCCAGCAACAGACCCATGAATTTGCCGATACTGGTGACCCCAGCAGAATCAAACCAAGGCCACAGACGTGGAGAGGTCAACAAGACAGCAGGATAATGAGGACCACAAAATTCGATACACTTTATTCAAATGCTGATCGATGAGAATGAGGATGATGAAGATGATGCTTATGGACTTCTGTTATGATCTGAGACTACATGGCAGGGTTTTACTCAATGCTTCACTTTAGAATACATCCTGGCATTAACCAGGTCCAAAAGATACAGGCATCTACAGTGCTGGTCTGGAGATTTAAGCAACACTCACAGACGTGCGTCCATTAAGTGGATGAAATTCAACTGTGTGGTCCCAGTGTTCCCAACTGAGCCAATAGCAAACTCAACTCTGGGTAGGAGCTGGTTGAAGAAGAAAATGCCACAAATAAATGGCACTGATGGAACTGAACCAACAACCTCCCAGCCAGGAGTCTGCAGTGTTAACTTTTGCCTTGGCAGCTGGTTTGCCCCCAAATTCTTGTGAGCTCTTACATTAATTCAAAGAAATGGAAAACCCAAAATAGCTGAAGACATCGTTCCTTCCCTCCTGGTACCTACCACATCTTCCACAGCCTTAATACTTCTGTGACGGGCTATATGTGTACTTATATAGTCAGCTAGCAGCTAGTGATTCACATACACCAACTACAATTACCCTCATAGCTGTTGTTTAAAAGTACAAAACTCGTGTTTGCTTTAACCATCGGTACTTTTGGTGGCAATTGAGTTGCCTCCCTTGTTATGGTTATACTGTTGAAAAGTGAAGTTCGAAAACATGATTTTTTTTTTTTTTTTTAGCAATTTTGAAATAAAAATGGATTGAAAATGCTCAATGTTGAGAGAAGAAATTCTTTGTCTGCTAGATCTTGATAAGCCTGCCAACAGGGATTCTGGTTAATCGTTTTTTTTGCCTCAAGAAAGTGATAATAGTAATTGACAGGATGAAGTTGATATGGAGAAACTACGTCAGTGTCGGATTTTACTTCAATAGCCGTACAAGTGGACATACTGACTGTGGCAGGGTCACAGTTGTTTGATGTTTGTCTTGGACTCAAACTGGACAATCAAGAGAAAAATACCACAGCTGAACTCTGCATTCAACTTTCATTTTAAGTACGCCACATTTGGTGTTGACTGCATTATATTTAGGGCTGCTAGACATGTTTGCTGACAATTACTGGTCTTCTGGCAGTTTCTTGAAGGCAGGCTCAGGCTGGTTGGGAGATCTGGCAGAGGAAAACCACAATAGTCTGAAGAAAGCAAAAATGTACATTCGCCCCCACCCCCATCCCCAAAATCTCTCCCAAATTTCAATGTCTGTACAAAGGCATTCCACAGTCAGCTTAATAAATGAAACCAGCTGATAATATTTCAAGCGTTTGGTTCTACTGTGCTCGCAGCCCACCCAGAAAGCACACTCACCATGTTGATCTTGACTGTAACCAGACAAATGCTGAACACCCACCTCATTATTACAACTGCATGCTTGCATTCACAGGAACATCATTTCACACTTATAAGGGTATAACTCAAAAGTTTTTACAACACAAAGGCAGTGCGGGTTACAATAATTGAAAGTATTATGTTGATTAGCAAACTTATGAAGCAAAGAATCATAAAAAGAGAATAAGCATAACAGCAAAGAAAAAACAGAAACACTCAAGGATTTCTACAGTTACTAGAAAGGATTCATAGATTTACTGGTTCCCCTCCCCTTCCTCTCAGACCCTTCCTCTCTCCCTTCATCCCTCCTCCTGCTCTCCCCCCCCCCCCCCAACCCTCTGGTTCCCATCCCTCAGTTGCCCTCCCTCCACTCCCTACCCCCACTCTCCCTCCTGTTCCTCTTTTCCCTTAAGACCCACTTTGAATCCAGGTATTGCTTTGCTTTGCCACAGTGTGGCTTTCTTTGTTTTGTTTGTTTGTTTTTAAACAAAAATTCTACTATTACCACTGTCTATCTTAAAAATGATTTGCTCTTGATCAGCAAGGTATGTTAATGAGACACTATATACCAACTCTGGAGAAGATTAGATGGAAACGGGATCTGCATTAAGAGCAAGACAGACAGAACATGCTTTACATATAACTTGACATTAAATACCCATCTTGTACCAAACTGGATGAAGATAAGTGATTGCTCATTCATCTTCATTGTCCTCAGCATCAAGTATCTTGCCTGAAGAAGACCTACGAGGTCGAAACGCGTCGTGTTTTGTCTTGTGATTCGTTTGTCAATGTTTCGGGGGGCAGAGCTTTATCATCAACATTTTTTCAAATGTACATATAAAGAAAGAGCTACAGGCTCATTTTCAGCAGAATAAAGCTGACCCACCTGTCACCACAGATCTGTTGTCCAGCTTTGGCTGCCAAAACTCCACAGGCATCAGGGCAGAATCATCCAGCTCATCCCAGATTTTACCACTGATGTAGGAAGGAAGTTCAGAGCCCCACCAGTTATTTGTTGCATTGATGGGTCTTTTTAGTAAGCTATGGACAGAAAACGGAATTCCATCAATAATTCATGAACATTTCAAAACATATGTTAAAGAAACAGAAAATATAAATGCATGTTTAACTGGATAGATATAAGAGACATGACACATATCGTTTCCTGAAAATATGCGAAAAAATGATCCATCAACTATCCTAAGGGTGTCATTTGAATTTTCAGTATGTTCTAAACCCCTCACTCATGTATCAACTTGTCCTTAACATTTCATAATATATACTGAATCAAAAGGCTCATGAGCACAAAAAAAATTTGTAGAATAAACATTCAATATCCTCTCATTCTTCTTTGATGATGACAAAAAATATGGCAGCTTGTTCTCAATGCCTTACTTGAAAAGAGTGAAAAAGCAATTCATCTTAAATCTGAAACTCAAATGCAGAAGATGAACATGTCTCAGGTGCCACAAACATACTCTTGTTTTGGGTAGGTTTCCATTTCAAAGTCATTGTCTTCATTGACAATGTAGTTGTTCTCAAAGAAAGGTCGGCCTCGTCCAATCTTGATGGTGCTTTCCTTGAGGGCTGTGGCGTTGTTTCGTAAGAACCTGAGCGTGTAAACAGCTGCTGGGCCTGTAGGTTGTCATTGTTGTAGGCTGCCAGGATGTAATTGCCTGTGTTGTTGTCGAGGTAGTTGTAAGTATAGTTCACCACCACGTCACGGGATGTGGACCACGTCACGCCAGTCTCCCGCCGTGTTATTGAAGATGTAGTTCTGTTTAAGAAGACACTGTTAGGATCAGTTGTGAACTGGAATACACCTGAGGATAAATAAAATCCACAAGGTTTTAACAACATTTTCAAGATAAAGGTAATATCAAAATACTTGATTTTCTTCCAGAAGCAACCCAGAAATGATCTGTTAAACCATCAGCACAATGGGAAAGCCTCTGCATGTGAAAGAATGACTATGACTGCTGAACAACAAACAGAAATTAACTTAGACATAATGAACGCAGCTATCAATCACCTTGCTAAACAAATACAAAAAATAAACCAAAGAAAATAAAACAATAACATTCTTGCCATTTTATTTCTTAGCCAGAATCTGCATGTTCACAATTTGGGGGGATGGGGGGACACTAATGTATACCACAAAGAGCTTATAATGGTGCATGCACAAGCATTATGTGCTGTTCAGCCAATTAAAGTTTCTCTAATGAAAAGTGCGTGCGTGCGTGCATGCGTGTATGCGTACATGCGTGTGTGTATGCGTGTCTGTGTGTGTGCCTGTGTGTGTGTGTGTGTCTGTCTGTGTCTGTGTGTGTGCCTCTGTGTGTGTCTGTGTCTGTGTGTGTGCCTGTGTGTGTGTGTGTGTCTGTGTCTGTGTCTGTCTATGTGTTACATTTTTTTCACATATGCATCATTTTCACTTTTCATATGTAGTTTTTTTATCTTTTAATTTGTTAACTCATGTTTTTCCTTTTTTCATTTTTTTTCCTTTTGCCAGTTTTCAGTCAGTTTTACAGATAGAGCAAAGCTTCTTATTTCAAAAAGCTGTTTGACTCTTACGTATCACACATTTCTTTATGCCATCATCTGTAGGGCAGCAGGTATATATATATATTATATATATATATATATATATAGATAGATAGATAGATAGATAGATAGATAGATAGATATAGATAGATAGATAGATAGATAGATATGTGTGTGTGTATGCACTTGCACATAACAATAGTTAAAAAAAAAAAAAAAAAAAGAATAAGCGAGAGAGAAAAAAAAGAGTGTGTGGTTGGGGTGTTGGGAGCTAGAGAGAGGGTGTGGGGTGGGGTGGGGATTTCAGATTTCATTTCAAATATCACATTCCATTAACAAAAAGGAGTATTATGTAACATTTTATTCCAAATAAACTTGTTTCATGTAAATCATTTTCTTTCTATTGAATGATGGTTTTTTTTTTTTTTGTTATTCAGTCAGCACAACTTATGAATTAATGTGACGATGGGACGTAGTTATGATATGTGTGTGTGTGTGTGTGTGTGTGTGTGTGTGTGTGTGTGTGTGTGAGTGAGTGGGGAGAGAGAGAGAGTGAGAGAAGAGAGAGAGCGCGGGGGAGAGAGAGAGAGAGAGAGAGAGAGAGAGAGAGAGAGAGAGAGAGAAAGAGAGTTAAAGTTCAATGAGACACAAAACACGAACAAGAAAAAGCAAAGGAAAAACTAATGCTGGGGCAGGAAGGCATGGCAAATTAATTCATCAAACCAATGCAGGGACCGACTTTGCAGGCAGTGTATTAAACCAAAAAAAGGACAAACAAACTAGAGGATACCATCTAGTAATAACGTAACACTGGCAAAAACTTTGATTTCTCATTTTTTTTTTTTTTTTTTCCGCTCCACTACTCAGAAAAATGTTAACCTGAAATCTATGACACGATGGTAAAAAAAAAACTGGCATGCTTCTCCCCTCCCCCTCCCCTAGTGAATGAGTGAGAGAGAGAGAGTGTGTGTGTGTGTGTGTGTGTGTGTGTGTGTGTGTGTGTGTGTGTGTGTGTGTGTGTGTGTGTGTGTACACCTGAATGTGAATATGTCAGCAGCAGCTGATTTCAGCACTATTAGTACAGAATGAGTCAACATGAGCAGCCAGGTCTTTTCAACAGCAAGGAAAACAGTCACCCTTAACAGCAGTACCCATTTTGTCATTATTAACTACTTCTTTCCAACCCCAACAGAACTGCACACCTCTTCACATACTCTTGGAAAATTCGGAGCTCTCATGCACAATATTTCACAGCACAAGCCAGACAGAAAAGATGCACGCGACAGATCTGGCTGACAGCCCACTCAAAGCTGACCACCCCCAGAATCCCGCCCACCTGGAAGAGATACAGCCGCTGGTAGTAGTGGCCAGTGATGTTGATGGCCTCCCCGTTGGTGCCAAAGCTGAACACGTTGTTGGTGATGTTGCCTTTCAGCGCAGTAGCTATTGTCTTTGTGTGCAGAGAGAGGTACATTCCGCCTTTGTTTTGCGACACGAAGTTGCTTGCTTGCAAAACGGAACAGCAGTGTTCCCTGAAACAGTCCCAAAGCCATCCATAAAAAAGAAAATTAAAAGAAAAAGAAAAAAAAGAATACTGGCTGGGAATAGGCAAGCTGCTGTCTATCCCATCATAAGTAAAAAAAAAAAAAAAAGACAAAACTTTTCACCTTCATACTCAGTGTTGTATAGTGATGGTGATTAAAGTACTGACCAGAAAATCCTGCTCATTTGTATATTGAAGACATTTTTCATACCTTTTTCATAATGAGTCACAAATGAAGTCACAAATTAATGTTTTATTTTGAGTACTAGTCTTCCCACATTTCCCATCATTCAAAATTTGTAAGTTTACATCCAAATTTTTTTTTAAAACTTGAAAAACAGTGTTGTACAACTTGTAGTATTCATCCATATTTTCATTCTTATGATGAAAAACTGAGTTGTAGTATTGTAAATAATTCTTTTTAAAAGGACTTTAAAATGTATAAATTATTTTCCAGTAGTGGTAAAAAAAAATTGAAAAAATTATTGCCACATCAGTTTTTTTCAGATGAAAGCCTGGTGCCTCAAATTTAAAAATGTGAGCAAGTGTAGTTTTGCAAAGAGCAATGGCTCAGCATATGCATCGTCATGAACCTGATTTTTTCCCCAAAAAATATTATTCTAACTCAATCGAAAATTTTCTTATGATTTATACCCCAACCTAAACAGTTTAGAAAACAAATTTAGATCTTTTAAACAAAGAGTACAGAAGACTTCTTTTTTAGAGGCCTCAAATTATCTCCCTTTTTTCTTTTTCTTTCTTTCTTTCTGTGTACGCAGGCTGATACTCCTGCAAAAACTGCCTGTATAGACATGCAGTGGAGTTTTGCGTGTATGACCATTTTTCATCCAACCAGTAAGGCAGCCATACTCCATCTTCAGGGAGGTGCATGCTTTATGTAACATGTCATCCATACCAAAGGCCAAACTGGCCTTCTCTTCTGAAAGTTGGTGATGGGATTTTACGTGTGTGCAATATGTTGTGCGTGCGTTCACACACGGAACCTTGGTTTATAGTCTCATTCGAAGGACTGTATGGGGAATGGAGTCAGAACCAATGTTAATTCCGAGGGAAATCTCCCCCTGTACCAAAATTCAAACCCGCAACCCAAGGATGACGAGTCCGGCGCTCTACCAACTGAGCTATTCCAGCCCCATCTCCCTTTGTTTTCTTGCCCTAAAACTCATTAGACCTCTTCACAAGAAAAACATTTCACTTGATCAATCTTATGCGACAGTCTTTGTAAAGGTGTTTTACTTGGGGGGTGACAGTAGTTTTCTGTAGCTGCTATTAACAAACGCCAACCTGTCAATCAAACTGCTCCTCTTGGGCGTGGGATCAAGTGTTATTATTCAGTATGCATGCAAAATGTTTCAACATTGGAAAGGATCTCGATATTTCCAGACCAGTCAAATCCATCGTTATTAGAAACAATTTTGTTACATTTCTCAGCGACTCAAACCGCTCTTGCTTTCACATGATGACATGTACATTCTTCTTTCTTCCAACATCCTGCATACTGTTGATGCTCCTGGCATTCTGGTTAAGACTTGGGGGGGGGGGGGGGGGGGGGGGGGGTTGGGGTTTGGTGGCTATACAGGGAAATGGTAATATCCAACCACTAATATGTGGGATTTGCATGGCATGAAAATAGTGTTCAAAAATAGGAAGCAACAATTCTACAGGCATGTGAATGTTCCACTAACATTAATTAAACTGATTAAGGCTTAAGAACTGGATAAATACCTGGAGAGAAATATCAACAGTTGCGGTGACGTGAGGTTTAGAATCGCCACCCCGTTGTCTTCCAGCCAACAGCGGTCAACAAAGAATGAAGGGTTGACTTCTCCAACATTTTTGTATTGCAAGGCACCATCTTGATTCTTGTTGGAGATGGACTGTGACACTGTGTGCCTGTAGTTGCTGTCTGAAAATCACATGTTACATACTTGTGTCATGAGCCTGACATGTACCCTAAAACATTTTATCAATTATAACAGAATTTTTTTTTTTCTTTTTTGCCATCCCATCTTCTGTACCACCTCAGTGGCATTGCAATCATGCTGCTCATTCCAACCACCTGTCCACAGCCACAGCCCGGCCTGGCCTGCTGCAGCCCCAGCACTGGCAATCCACAGGGAGCAAGCAAGGTCAAGTCGTCAAAAGGCAACCCACCAGAGGAGAGCTGCACTGCTGCCAAGTCACTTCGGTGGTGTTCAGTGGTGCCTGTTCTGACCCAACATACACAGGATGCCACCTACTAAGCCGAGCTCTCCCTCCAGAGGCGCCACCACATACGTAAAAATGACAACCCCAATTAACTTGCAAATACTGGTGACCTTATGGACCAAACCAAGGCCATAGACATTGAGACGACATTGAAATTGAGCTCACCACAAAAGCAGGGCATGAAGGGCCACAGAATTTGAGATTTTG